>JANHGL010135783.1:0-262682 GCA_024611195.1 Ceyx melanurus | reverse complement strand
AAACGGCAATATATAGAAAGCATTCAAATGTGCAAATATCATTTAGTGTTTTGGACAGAGCAAGAGCACAATGGACTCTCCTTTCCCACTACCACTCCTCTTGGATGAGTTAGCCCTTGCACATTTTTGGTGTCTGCTCCAAACAAGTAATTCCAGAGCTCTTGAAGACTCCTCAACATTAGGAACATAAGTTTTTACTTAAATCATAGTAACAGTAGTTCCCAACTTAGCTGGCAAGACAGAAGGTGAACTGTCTCAACCACAGTGGTCCTGAGGTCTACAGTATGGCATCCTGGATGCATGAAAAATTGAGATTTTCCACTCCCCCATTCCAACTGAATCACAGAATGGTAGGGGTTGGAAGGGGCCTCCAAAGACCAAGTGCAAATCCCCTGCCAGAGCAGGAGCAAAACTAGAGCAGGTCACTCAGAAATGAATCCAGACAACAGGTCATGAAAGTCTCCAGAGTAGGAGCCTTCACAACCTCTCTGGGGAGTCTGTTCCAGTCAGAAGTGACTAAGGAACAGATTCTTTTCAGTGACATTTTTTCTAAATATAGAAATACCCATTTGTCAAAAATAACAGTATTTACAGAAATGAAACAATGACAATTGTTTCGGGGAATATAATTTGCAACACCTTGTAAACTGAAATATTCCTGTATACTTTGCAAGAACTTCTTGTATACTAGGTTCTTGAATGTCATTGTAATGTTGTGAGCTGAGAAAATACTGAGTCAGGCCTTTAAATCATAAGGTTAACATAAAAACCCCTGAGTTAATATTGCCTTACTGTGATTCAAGGCATCTCAAGACAGAGAACATCATCACAGAAGTCAATGACAAGAAGGATCTAGATCTCTTGATTTCAGCATTTCTCACTGAATCAGATATGACTGTTAAAAACCTTTAAAATTACACTTTAACAAGTATTCAGCTTTAAAAAATTTTGAAGTCTTTTTAGAGCCCACAAGATATAAGTAATTCTGACTTATCAAGACATCTTAAAGTACCTTGGCTTTCACAAGACTAACCATCCATCAAAGGAAGAGAGCTTTTTGGGAATGGATGGGCAGAGCAGCATGTGTGGGAATTCTCACACTGATGTTACACCATCACAATGTGCTATTTATTAGTGATGTGTAATCACATCACAATGTGTTACTTTTAGTCTAATGCCTCCTTTGAAAAGTCAAATATGAGATTTTTCTTTCAATTATAGTCTCTTCAGATAGATAAAATGCATTTGTCTTAACAAGAAAGGAGTTTGTAAAAGGAATAATAGTCTCCACAGATTAATATATATAAACATTGTCTCCTTAGCTCCATGAGCTAAGAGATGATGAAATATATTACTTTCCAAATAGGACTTTGAAGGAAAAGACAAAAAAACATACTTGCAACTTCTTCACTCTGCTTGCTTAAGCACTGAGTCAGAACCTGAAAGGCTCCTCACTATTAACACATTTCAGACGTAGGAAGCCTCATGGGAAACCTCTGCTGTGTGTGATGGAATAAACTGAGATGGCAGCCACCCCCAGCCCTGGTCAGTGCTGAGCACAGCAGAGCCTTTCTTCTGCTCTGCCCTCATCTTCCCCAGCCCACAGCAGAACAGAGCGTTCAAACCCAGTAAAAAAAGCTTCAGTTTCTCTGCAAAAAACACTTCTGTCATTCCATCTGCTGTGACAGATGCACCGTCATCCTGGCAGCTCGTGAAATATGGCAGCTACAAACAGGGCCAGGCAGGCACCAAGAGGGACCAAGTAACCTTCCTCTGGTCCGTGTGTGAGAACACAGCACTGTGTCCTCCACATCCCAACAAACTGCACCATGAATTCAAACCTTCTAACCTTCGTGTGACACATTTGCAGTTTTTAAATGGAATATATTTCAGGAAGATAATAAAGATTATCTGATAACAGCCTATCATACTGTGACAGGCACCAAATTTTACACTGTTCCCCAAATACTGTTTTAATGCCACCTGTTAACCTGTCAACATTTTACTGCATGAACTAATAGTGACCAAAATCTAGTGTTTGGGGATGTAACGCATCAGGATATTTTCATTTCATTGGTCTGACTGCATTACATGGCTGACAAGAAGTTGCAGGTGAGCTGAGTGATAGCACTGGGAAGATCACTCACCCCACACCACCACCATTGGGAATAACTCTCAACTACTGTTCTGTTTGGAAGCATTAGCAGCCAAAAAATGGCCCTCTCCACTTAATTGCCCACACAAACATTTTTAGCTCCTTTGGTGGATGGATTTTGGATAGACAGAAACATCTTTAAACACAGAGGATCTACCACATTAGGAAAAGAGCAATTGTGTGTGCAAAGTGTTGTGTGCAATACTGTGTGGTAGCTGCACCATTCTAAACAGTGCATGGCAACTGGAGTATATGGGAGGCTTATTTCAGCTGAGGCTCTTTTACAAGGAGCATTTCTTTTCTGATTGTGCTCCACTTCGACAGTCCATACATAATTTAAAACCAATATATTTTCAATTATTTTGAGCTCCCTAAACAAGAGAATTTTTATGGATGTTAAATATAACCAGGTAATCATTAAAATGTTGCTTGTGTTGCATTTTTTTCTGCAGTTCAAAAGCACTGTTAAAATTTCGTAGTAGTAAATGAGACCTCTAGGGAGGAATTGTTAGAAAGAGGTTTAATCAGACTTTCCAGAAGGAGGAGGAGGAAAAATCCCCATAAAATAGTCTTCCATTTTCCTACCCTTTGGAATCAAAGTAAAACCAATAACCCATCCATACTGCAGTTATTCCAACAGCTTTATGTCCCTAATTTAATGAAAAACCACTGCCCATGTAAAGTTAACTGCATAAGCAGAAGTGTTTAGGCTGCACTGTCCAAAATGTGCCAGTTTGTAGTTCACATGACCTCATTATTCCTAAATTAAATCAGAGCCTCATAGTATGTTTTGAAATGCCCATCAGAAGTTACTGAACTGACAGCCTAGTAAATCCTATCTCAGTGACATCTTAGTAAGAAATGAAAGGAAATAATCTTTATCTTCCTCAACTAATAGCTTGGTTTTCAAACTACCAGCAGTCTACAACTGTTGGATGTGCAAAACTGTACCATCTATCAAAGATAGACAGACATGTTGAGTCTCACAGTTTTCTTGTGGGTATAACTGATTTCTCATTAAAATCTTATTTTCATACTTAGCATTTCCTGGAAGTTGATTGTTTTTGACTCCAGGGGATGAAACTGTGCATCATGCATTCAGATCATCTGCTCTTCCACTTCTGAACCAAGTTTCTCTCTTCACGGTTCCCTCTTACAATTCTTGGGGTAGTATTTTCAAAAGCACTGAAGTAGGGAAAATTCCTTGCTTAAGTACTTTTGAAAATACTTACTTTTAATTCAAAAGGAATTGTCATACTATGAAAAGCTGGAGATAAGCTCTCAGTTTTCATAGCACACTTTGAGGCCTGTAGATCTCCAGCCTTGTGAATGAGTCTTATTCTTTAACAGGAGCCCCCTGAGACTACAGAGCATTACTTAAGTAGATGCAACACATCCAAGAATTTTTCCACTTCTGGAGCATATATGCAAGTTTTCTCATCTCCACTTTCTGCATGGGTATATCAAAAGCCAGGTATATTAAACAGGATGTCTTCAAAAGCCTGACTTGGAGAATCTGCTACCTCTTGGCATCATTAGACACACAAAAAGCGTGCAGCTATTTTCTTAATCACAGTATGGATGGGGAGCTCCAGGTCTTGGCTGTCAAACAACTTCATACAGTCAACCAACAGCTGAAAGCAAAATAGAGTTTAAAAGAAAATAAAAGGAATGAAAACTCAATGAATATGTGCCAAAACACCTCCTTGCTGGGTCAGCATATTTGAGATTACAGGTTTTACCTGCTTTCTTCAGAAACCCTTAGGGATGAATTAGGAAAACATAGCTCAGGGCACATAGTTACATGGTGCAGAAGTTACATTTTATGCATTCAGGGTTCAGCTAATCACAGGGGGAACCAGAAGTGGCTCCACACTTTCAGAGGTGTTCCTAAAACCTTAGTCTTTATGCAAGGGCTGTGCTTGTGCAGGGAGGCAGCTTGGTTTCATTTTCCCCTGCTGAACTTCAGAAGCAAACAACTTAACTGCATCTTGATTTTGAGAAGTTACTCAGCCAGCCATGGTACGTGCCAGCCAGCACTGCCACACAAGCAGGGGGCTGTTGTGCCCACCCCAGCCAGGACTAGCACTGCACAGCTCCCCCCTCCCTCCCCTTGCCAGGCAGTATGGGCAGGAGAACTAGGGGAGAAAAACCAACCTCAAGGAGTCAGATAAAAGCAGTTTAATAACTGAAAGTGAATAGTAATCATATCTGTAATGACAAGAAAGCCAGAAATAAAGCCCAGGAAAAGAAAGGTATGTTCAATGCAATTGCTCAGCCTGCTCCTTGAGCAGGGGCCAACTCTCCCACTCAACCCTTCCCAGTTTATATACTGAGCATCAGTTTTAAATAGTCCCTTTGGCTAGTGCTGAGCAGCTGTCCTGACTGTCCTCCCAGTTTCTTTTGCACCTCCTCACTGTCAGAGAACGGGAGACTGAAAACTCCTTGACTTAGGGTAAGCACTACTTGAGCAACAACTACAACACCAGCATGTTAGCAAGATTTAGCTCACACTAAATCCAACCCAGCATTGTATCAGCTACTGGTAAGAAAATTAACCTTGCCCTAGCCAAAACCAGGACATCTGTGCTTTCTTAAAATTTAAAAGTATATGGGATTGTTTGGTCAAATTTGGCCAGTTTTTATTGAAATACCCACTCAAGAGAGAACCTGCAGTATTATATGAATGCAGATAGATGAGGAATGCCCCTTCAGCATGGGGCTCTCCATTTCTGTCACCAGGAGGAAGAGAAAGAAAACATGAGAGCCATGGGACAAGATGACTGTCAGTTTCTTAAAAAGATAAGAGATAAGTGTTTGCTGTCCAAATAAACTGCCTAGTGTTGTTATTAATTTGTTTTGTACATTGAAGGAGTTAGATCTGAGACATTAAAAAGAAGAAATCTGATTAACAATATTAATTTTGGTGTGTAAATAGCCTGAGGATAAACAGTGATAATCTCCAGAGTCAGCAGGATGCTTTCATTTATTTACTGAAAAAAAAAGTTGTATAAAGCCTATCTGTAAGAAAGGATACAAATATACAATGAAGTGTATCATGGATTTGACATTGCCAGTGCTTATCATTATTTACACCCTTTTTAAGCAGTTCACAGCCCCTTCCTTTTAGGGGAGCAATCCAGAATTGGCAGAATTGAAGATACCACTGGAACTCAGATCCTTTTTGATATGAGTATTTCCAGGTAAATTGTGCAAAAGGATGCACTGAGCCATCTTCTTTTTGAATAAATTATTCCCAACCAAAAAGTCTGCCAAAATTTGAAGGAGGAGTAAACATCATATTTGGCACAATCTAAAAATTGTGCAATCAGATATTTTCACATAATTTTAATGTTTAAGCAGCATTAAGGGTAGTAATTATCATCACAAAATCTGACAGCCAAGTTCTCTGCTGGCATAAGCAGTGCCTTTGGTTTCTGGACACCAATTCTGCTGCTGTCAATAAAACACAGAATCAGAAATGTATCTAAAATCTAAATTAAATAGCTTTAGCTTTGCTTATCATACCTATGAAAGTTATTAATGATATCTATCAATTACAGTCAGGAAGCCATCTTCTTTTCCAATGATTTCCAGACAAAGAAATCTTCACTAACACATTTCTCTACCACATACCTCTACCTAATTCTCTCCTTTGGAAAACTGATACCACCAGTTGACTGAAGACAATCTACAATTAGAATGATCCAACTCCTCTAAGCATTTTTTATACAATCAGAACAACACAGTTTAAATTCTTCCATGTTTTTCAGATTTCTTTTCAGTGCTTTCCCCTACTGAACACGAGGATCAGAGTTGACATTGAGCCCACAACATTAGTTGCTGCCTTCCTCTCAATATTGCATTGCTAAATTTAGTGAGCATGAAATGTTCTGGTAAAGATTTCCAGCAGTGACACTTGGCCTTGGGATTTGCTGATGTGAAATCAGCTTTACTACACACACACTCAGTGTTAAAACTGGATCTTATTAAATTACCTGGAGACATGCTCTGCAGTTTCATGCTGGTTGATTTATTTATTCTTTAAAAAGCTTAACATACTGTTCCGAAGAATAATAGTCAGCATGGTGATTTCTTACTCAGATCTCTTCTCTGTGTGTGTTCAATCAGTTCTGATGACTAACTTGCCAGAACCAAGTTCTGCTGGTTCCAAGAACACATATGCAACAAGCCAGGCTGAGGCTAGATCCATTTCACAGAAGACAAGGCAGGTCTCAATTCAGTCAAAGGAAGAAAGAGATTAGGATGTCAGGACAGAAAAAAGAATATTTAGGGAGGAACTGCAAGGAGTGGACAGAGAGAGAATGGTAAATCAGGACCTGGTTAAAAGCCAGAATGAAGGCATTACAAAGAGAATAACAAATCTGGAAGAATATATAATTTAAAGAAAACCACCAAACAAGCCAAAACCAGAGCAAAGAAGCAAAAGAACACTTGATTACATTCCTCAAATAGAGATACATGTCACTTTGGTTTAGCACTGTCTAGCACAGAAGAGATGGGAGAACCAAAAAGAGAAAGATCCCATCAATTATTTTGCAAGATATGGTATTATTTGATAGGAAATTTAGTGCTAGAATGTTACAATAAATAATCCAGTAAATATTAACACTGCTGTATGGGATAGAACAAGCTGGGATTGGAAGATACACTGAAGTTCATGGAGGGCAGGGAAATGCCTAAAGCAGGGCTGGTGTTGTGCACCGTTTTGGGGAGAGATGAAGGGAGCCAGAAAGCTCTCTTCAGCATTCTAAGTGACAGGGGTTTCTAAAATATGCATCAAATGGAATTCTGGAGAGATGAAAAAAAGCTGCTCTTCAGCAGTAAACTCTAACCTTGCTGCTGAGACAGAATGCCAGGGAAACAGCTTCCTCTGGGCAGCTGACTGAAGAGCTGGCTTCTCTTTGCCTTGAGGGATGCTTCCCTGTCTGTGAGCACCATTTACTTTTCAGCCAGTCTCAATGAGGTGAAAGTAAGATCCTCAACAGGGAGCAAAATTTGTTCCACTGAGACACGGATTTGCTCCATGAGTACTAAGGATTATACTCCTAAATTACCCCATTTAATTTTTATTTTGCCAAAAATCAGGCACATCAATTGAAGTCAGGCAGTGAATGCAAGTCTCCCAGATATCTTGGGAGAATTTTTTCAGGCTAAGAGCATGCCCTGAAAGGACTGGTACAGTTACATGTTTATAGGAGTTGCTACTAGAAGAAAACATTGTGTCTTGCATGGTATGCACTGTGTTAGGCTGTTTTATGGTGTTATGTGCAACTGAAGCTTGTAACCACAGGAAAAAAACCATACCAAGCATGAAAGTCCTATGACTTGGTCCTCAAAGCTCACATTCCAAATCCAGCCATTTGCCAAGTGCATTCAAACTGGTACTTGGCTCAAGCTTGTCACTGCAGAGAATATTAGAGTAACTCAAAATAATTAGGTGTATATATAGATGCATGCATAGGGATTGTACCTCAAATCCACCCCAAAATAGTGGCATTATCACTCACTAACAATTAACATGTTACAGATTTTTGTATTTTTAAATCAGACACTATCATCAGAAGACATGTAAATGGTTGTGTGTGTTTTTATATATAAATGAACCCATGCTTCATGAAACAAGCCCCAAGATGTACATTTCTCAAAGTTTCTAATTTGTTTTCTAATTTCTGCAATCTGTTTTTCTTAGAACTGAAGCAGAAAAAAAAAAAGAGAGATAGGGATAAAGAACAATAAACCTAAAATAATTCACATTGATTCTCTGTTTAAAGAAAACAATTCCAAGCTCATTTTGAGAAGTGTGGAGGTGTTGCCCAAATTTTACGTGGTATGTCAAGCTGATTTGATATTTAACATTCAAAGTAAACCAAACAGTGCAAACAAGCTTCCTTTAGAACTGGAGATGAAAAGTAGATAGAAGCTTATTGATTCAATAAAACTACCATTTTAGTACAAAGTTCAGCTTTAAACTTCAAGCAGAATGACTGCAATGGGAAAAAGGTTATTTATGTAAAACATACATAAGTTTATTTTGTGGGCTGATGGGGGATGATGAGTTGCAGTGACATGAGTGGTGAATTCTGGTTCTATCAAAAAAGAAAAAAAATAATTGAGGGAAAAATCCAAACACAAAAAAAGGCCTTTTCCATAAGAGTCTTTTTTCTCATTCACTTGACATAACTAGACAAAATTTCTCATTCACTTGCCATAACTAGACAAAATTTGTTTGGATGAGTTCTGTATAATCAGCAATCTCTCAAATGTTTGGCAGTTCACCTTGAGCTACTTCCTCCAAACTTCCTGAGTAGCTTCTCTTCTCGAAGGCAAGCTAGCAAATACTGGGAATTAGCTAAAATTGTACCTCTCCAAGGAGAAAATGGGCAAGAGGAAGTGGCCAGTCTGGAACATTTGTACTCCAGCAAGATTTAAAATTCCACAGCTGCCAGCTTTACATCCTATAGAAAACAAACAAAAAAAAAAAACACACCCACAAGACCTACCAAAGTAGTACCCAAAGTTTACAGTAGTGAATAAGTATAATCCATAAATTCCTCTGCTGAATACAAGAATGACAAGTAATTTAGTGTATGAATCTGTAAGTACTTTCCACATAGGCATTATTCTTAATGAAATTTCCTGAGCTGGTTATATGGATATCAGGCTACTGAACTTGTCCACGGTTTGATCACCTTTGCAGCACTCTCAAAGTCTCTTTTTCTGAGTACAGATTACACAGAAACAAAAGTGCTTCCTCTTGCACAAGCAATTCCAGACAGAAACACTGTCCAATGAATACAGAAAACCCAGTCACCCACAAATTATTTCATATTCAAGTTGTGTGTCCCAAATATTGGTTCATAGTATTTTTCGATTTGAGAGCAATATATTGTTTATTGGCAAGAAGTCAAAATATGCATATCTAGGTACAAATACATAGGTATACACATCATGTTTTAAAAGTCTTGCTTAGAGATCTGAAGCAAATGGAAGCACTAAACCAAATGTAACACAACTTAGGCATTAATAAATTTCTTGTCTTTTTTTTTTCTGCATAAAAGTGACATAAGTGAGAGTCACAAGATCCAAGTGCACTTGAGTAACTTGGCAGATACTCGCTCTAGGCTTAGTGCCTGACACTAAAATCTCACAGTCCTCCCTCTCAGATGTTCTTGAAGTTGAGACAAATGTCCATGACAATAGAGTTCACCAAAACTCAAATAACCAGCACTGGAATGGTCCTGACAAGCAGTTGTGCAGGGCTCACACTTCCCAACAGACAGATAGCAAATCCTGCCTTTCCAGAGTGTGTTTTCATATTTAGAGAGCATTGTTTTTCCAAATTATGCTGTTCTCTTTATGAGTCTGTACACAAAAGAATACAATTGCTTTCAACTCCCAGTTGTGTATCAGAAATTACTGATAAATAAGAATATACACAGAACATTGCACCTGTGAAAGTGCACAATATTAGCCACACACTGTGGCCTAAGAAAAAATAGATCAATTTATGCATAAGCTAGAGAAGGTTCCAGCAGTTTTCCCCACATACAGTTTTGGATAAGCATCATAAGGGAAGCTACTCATTCATTACCAAGTCTTTCAGCTTCTCACAATACTCCACAGCATATTTGTGAAGAACGTGGTGTGCCCTGTCAGTGCTGCCTCACACTGACAGCTATAGTTCCAGTGAACAATTGCCAGCTTGGCAAGACAGAGCTCTGGGAAGTCAAGGAAAGCTGTAAGTTCTCATCAGTCCCCAGGAATAAGTATTAATATGAATTTGCACACAAAAGCCAGGATAAATCCTCTTGGAGTCTGTTCAGGAAATGATCAGTCTACATGAGGCAGAATCACTGTTCTGACAACAACATATTTATTATGAAAAAGAGATCAGAAGCAACAGCTTTCGTTAGCAGCTAGCACAATAGGGAAGTATTGTGAGAAGCAAAGAAGCAAAGTCCATTTCAGAAAGAACATAACCTTTCATGCTACCAAACTCAGCAAGGAAGGAGATGATCCACTCCAACAGAGCAATTGCCAGCTGCCACAGGGTCAATTGTAGTAACTTCTGTATCTAATCTGCCTCAGAAAAAGACATTTCTGGTATGTTTTCTGTGTGTGTGTGAACTATATTTACTGCTTTTGCTGCTTACTTAGGTCCTTTTTTAGTGACTTTAGTTCAAGGGATAAAACCCTGTCACAATATGCAGACATGTTAGTAAAAAAGATCAGTCAGGAAATGCTGGAGTAATTGCCTGGACCATTTGCAATCTGTACCGAAACAAGATGGAAAAAAAAAAGAAGAAATCATTGTGTTTTAGTTATTCAAGTCTTGCAGGTTTGCTGCCACAATTCATTTCCTTAATTATACTGAAAATCGTTTGCCTTGAGTGTTAACAGAAATTTTTTATTTTTTTTTTTTCCAAATGGTAATATATGTAAAACGCCTTTGGGGCTTAATGAATTATGGAACATATGTTTTCCTTCCCTAGGACTGGAGATCACTTGTGGAAATTCCATAAATATAGGAAACGATTATTATAAGAAGTCAGGTTAGCAAAGTGCCATCTCTCCTGCCTTTTTTTCCCCCTCCTTTAATTCTACATCCTTGTTAAATAAACCTCTCACAAAACAGCAGTGGTACAGCAAATCCAGGATGGCTTTTAGATCACACTTGGGAAAGAAGTAGACACCTGTAATAGCACATCAATATTTTCACATATTATCAAGGATTATGCTGCCCTTCCTGCAAATCTGAGAGCTGGACTAAGAGATTCTCAGATCCACACATAGGCATATTATGGGGAAATAAATCTGGAGAAGCAAACAAAACAAATGCCTGCAAACCCCACCTTGCAATTCAGTCCTCATATCAATATGTCTCCAGAAACCTTTTAAGAGTACAGTTCCTTCAGAAACTTTGAGTCTGGGAGCTGCCTATTTCAAAGGAAGGTTTATGGTTCTGCATTTGCATTAAATTATAAGAGTGAGGGACTCTGAATTATAGATAAAATGACTGGAGACAGAAAATAAAAGATTGTGCCTTGATATAAAAAAGGGTACTTAACTCCTGTTATCAGCAGAGATTATAAACTTTTCTAGATCCCCTGGAAACACAGGGATAATCACTAGAGTTCACTTCATGTTATTTTTCTGCTCTATAGCATCCCAACTTCGTTCTTCCCAGGAGGTGGAACATGTTAGGTAAAGGGATGTAGTCAGGGCAGAGACACCTCCCAGTAAGAGCAGCCACTCACAGCCTAAACTACAGCCCTGATGTGTATCTTTACATTGTCACCATACCAGAACCTTTTGGGTTTTCTGTGAAGCTTTCAGATGTTGATTTCCAGTGAAAAGGCAGATTTATCAAGTAGTTCTATCCACAGCTAACAGTAATTCAGAGAACTTTTCACATTCTCATTGACTAGAAACAGTGAAATACAACTACTCTGAAGGAAAGAGAAAATACACACTAATTAAAACATACAAAGGCCTGAAGTATCAGAATTCTCAAATCTGATTATCAGGCAACTGCAATCATTACCTTGAATGCTACTCACTGATGCAATATGGAATGAAAAAAAAAAAATTAATCTTTGCCACAGACAGTGAATTTCCACTGGTGCTCCTTCCTTCAGCACAGGGTTGATAACTACACGTGGATGAGCACATTAGTTGAGCACACTATGTGATTAGATTTTAAAAGTCTAAAACTCACTGAGATTTTAAAACTGCTAGACTAGTAAACTTCAGAACAGAGGCATAGGAAGAGAAACTGTTAAAGATTTCCTTTAACCTCAGATACTTCTGTTCTGGTTTGGGTTTTTGTTGTGGGTTGTTTTTTTAATTTAAAAATCAATGACATTTAAATGCTCTAGAAAAAAACAAAACTAATGAGGAAATGTAGTAAACACAAATGCTATTAAAATCAGGAGCTATTTCAGCTATATCATATTCAGCAAGATTGTACTTTCTCCATAAGAAATTCAGCATGGATATGAAGGAGTTTGAAGATACAAATTAGGTGTCAAGCATTGCAAATAAGGAATGAAAATGTGCTGGACAAGGAACAAAAAGGGAAACACTGGAGCAACTGAAACTGGTAATTAGGGGCTTTTTACCTCATCTGGTTTCTTACTTTGCAACCAGTGGCCATTGGAAAGATGGTCTACCTTCCTTCTCAGAACTATTACAACTATACATTTTCCTCACTCCACATTTATAGAACAGTTAAAACATTAAAGACTTGTAAAAGTCACTTTAAATACACAGCTTCTTCTTTAAAAAGGCAAGGGACCGTGTTTTTCTCTCTGGAAAACAGAATTGATTGGTGTTATGGTAAGTAGCAATCACCTCATTTTTCTTTCTAATCTCCAAGGACCTTGATGATGTACTTAACTGAATTTACAACCATCCCCACTCCCCAGGAGCCACACATTCTGAAAGACTAGGAATATTTGGCTGTGTCTTTAGTGCACACGAGGAAAAAAATACAGCAGTTTAATTTGCAAGTGTCATGAGGTTCACACTGTCACTTTGCTTCACTTTCTTGATATTCTTAGTCTTGCACTTGTTCATTCTACTGTGCTAATTATATCAACGCCACTCAAAAATGGCTGCAGATGAAGCTGCCTATGGGAGCAGAGGAAAGGAAAAGTGTCAGGGTATCAGCAAAAGCATACTAAATAAATAATGGAGTTCATTCCTGTGTTCTTTCACAGTAAGTGGACACTGATACTGCCATCCTTTTTCACAGATCTCCACAGAGTCTGATTTTACAGCTCTGTAAAGTCACTCTCATTTCCAGAAATCCTCCCTTGTCACCACTCCCCCAGAAGAGCGATGGCCAATGAGCTGGATTATCATAAATTCAGCAATCAAATTTACACAGCTCTGGAGATGCAAGTAAAATGAGTATTGTATCTTCATTTCCTTTGTGGCACTTTATCAACCTCTTCCACTGCTGATGGTAGAAGTCAATAAAATCCTATTAACACTAAGATCTTGTATTAAGTTTGACAGTTTACAAATTGCAGGGGTTTTCATTTCAAATATGAGCAGCTTGAAATACTCTGGAGTTTCACTGTATAAAATTGTTAAAGTTTGAATAAAGTTGATAAAATAATTTGGGTGCTTTTTTTTTCCTCTCTCCTTTTAAAGAAGACAGCAGAAGCAAATCAAAGAAACCCTATAAGCCTTCCTGGGAGATTCACATTAGTCTAACCAGGAAGATCAGAAGAATCACAGCAGATCTATATTTAGAGCAAAACATTCAACTGATCTCTCTGTGGGCCTGATCCAACTGCTATTTGAAATAACACAATCCTTCCTGTGGACTCTGGGAGCTTTGTACCAGGCTCTTTTGCTCACTATAATCACAAGTAACCACTCTTGCAAAATGAGTAACACATCCTAAGAGAAAAAGGCTTAAAGCAACTGAACCTTTAAATGGGTAAATAAATAGAGATACCAGCAGCAGGGATGGAGTTGGCACCTGTAGAAACAGCAATCAAGGGTATGGCTGACTAGCTGGTAAATGAATTAGGAATTATGCCAGAACAAACTTGGGGACAAATCAAAAAGCTATTCCTGAAAGCTATTCCAGCAATTGGGCAAATTGCCATCATTCCTGCACTTATCCACCTGGTGATTTAGATTCCTGGTAAATATTATTTGAAGATGACAAACACCAGTTCCAGCTGGTGCTATCCTTCCAGTACTAGCTTTCTTCATTCAATGTTACCTCAGAGAGAGGTTGTAAAAGAGGATGTAAATAGAAGTACATATAGGAAAATGTAGAAGTGGAAAGGGAGAGAAATACAACAGCAGAAGAAAAAGAAATGGTGTGCAGGACAGTGATGAGAGTGTGAAGAGAACAAGAGCAGGCAGAGAAGAAATAAGTGAAACAGTGGCTGAGAGGGCAGCTTCCCCTATTGCTGCTGCTGCTTTACATGATGCTTTAAAAACAAAAAGCACTCGTGTGGAACCTGTGGGAAAGTTGCTGTTGGAATGAATGGCAAGCAGGTAACACAGCTTTACATTAGATTCTTATCCAAAACCTTCCACAAACCTACAGTATCATTTTTGAACAAGTCTGAAATATACTTCATTTCTGACAAGAGCTACTGCACAATTACTTATTCCGTTTTAGAATAAGGACTTGCCAAACAGTGACCCCCTCCATACTTCTGTGGCATCACTGCTTTGCAGAAGCTTTGAGATTCAGGAAGAATTATAGTTCTTAAATTTCATTTCTAATTGCTTTTACTCTCACTCTTCTGCTTAGTGAAGGAGAGCTGTTGAAAGACCTTTTCTTTGACTTTTTTTCTTAATATACTTCTGTTTTAAGGATAGAATCTGAAAGCCTCTCACAGTTAGTACTTACTGGACACCCAAAGACATGGATTATTCTAAGTTAATTTACTGAATCAGGGTAACACCACTCAGATGATCCATTCAGGAAATAGTTATGGGGTTTGTATCAACACCCTTTTAAATACCACCAATTGCAACCATCAGAGTTTGTGGCTATAGATAGATTGCTCAGATCACCACTCTTACTGCAGAAGAGAGTCTTGGACTGCTCACAAGACAGAGTGGGAGGTTTTATTTTGAAGCAAACATTGCCTCTAGTAAGGATGTTTGCACACAGCAATAACTTGCCAGTGTTTAAGGCCAGAAGTATTCTTAACACCCACTTAGAAAAATTCAAGTTATCTTTTTCTTTCATCAAAACTGTACTTTGACAGAAAACTTTTCCTGCTTCAAGTAATTACAATCAGATATGATACCAGTTCTGAGCCACCTATCCATCACAGACCTTATACATGTTCACATACACTACCAGTGCATCATGAATCCATGAACACTCAAGTTGCTGCCCTGACATCTGATGCTTTCTGCTCTCCTTTTGTGAGCCTTGAGCTGTGGGTACAAGGACAGTGGCAGAATTCTGTGAACTCAGCACCACAGTTAATTTATTGGCACTGTGACTTCGCTGGTTTAAGTGGTTAGAAGTACAATCTTGCAGGCTTAATTTTTTCCCTAAACAGCAGAATACAAAGATGCCTTTCTATGGTGCTTACAGGAAATAATCTGCTTGTGCAGGTAGAATCTAATACTGAAAGATAAATATTTACATATCTTGTTCAGTTTATTTATAATAGATGACCTATGTAAATTGCCAATTAAAGCTTAGAGTAGGCAAAGAAAAACCTTCATAGTATCAATCCACACCCCAATATCAACCATAATTAAGCTCAGGATTTGAAAATAAAACCCAGGAAAATCAAAGCATCTGAAAGCCTTTCTTCCTAAGTATTGGCTGAAATTTGTACTGTGTCACCTGATCAAACTTCTCCATTCAAAGCTACACATTCAACACAGGATCTGGAGAGCCACACTCCTCTACTTCAGATACAGTGTGTTTTTGAGCAATGGGTGCATACAGAGAATAGATCATGTTAAGTGCCCAAATCTGTGAAGAAAGGGAGAGATCTTAATACTGTTCCCTAACCAAAACCAAAATAGTTGTCTGCTGTCAAGTCAGCAGTGAAATATAAATACAGTGCAGAGGACTAACCTTCTCTCTGCCTTCTTGTGATATCGTTATGAGTGATGCATTTTCAGCTTTATATCAGGAGACAACAACTCAACAACCTTTGGTATTTTACTGCTGTGCTGACTAACAAAATACAGCATGTGACCCCTTTTATTTTCTGGTTCATCAGTTTTATGTTGTTATTTACTTGCCATACATTTTAAATCTGATGGTGCCCACCACAGGCAGCTCAGAAGATGCTGTATTTAAAAGATACCATCTGACAGAGTTTCTGACTTCATAAACCTTCAAAAAATTAGCTGTGTACGTGTGCATTTTTTTTACTGGAAATGAAACAAGGGAGAGGCAAAGAGGACAGAATTACAGATTCCTCCACATTTTCCAACCTGAGGAAACACCCCATTGTGTCCTTGTAAAGATTTGTTCTGTGCACTCTGCTGCAACAGGCACAGACTTTTCCTTACTGCAAAACTTTGCACTGCAATGGCCTCACAGAGCCAGATGCTCAGTCAGCACAAAATGACAGAAGCCCATCACTCCTCACATCTGTGTCCATCTGATTGCACTCCTAAATTCTGCAAAGGAGAAAGTCTCCAGCATTTTCCACTGTTCCACCAAATCCTGCTTTTGCTCATCCTGTGATTTCAAATGACAAAAAAAAATTAATCTTTTCACAGTTTGCCACGACCATCATTAGAACGATTTTGCTTCACCTACCAGAGTAATTGATCTGTTTGATAATCAACAACTGTTGTATCAACTGCTAGACTGCTTACTGCTTAGCAGTGTCCTGTGAGTGGCTGACAACATGCTAGTAAGTTACTAAAGAGGCAAAAGTCATCATCTCAAATGAGAAAGAATATTAAGTGGGTTTAGTAGTTCTCACTGAAGTAGCTACCATGCTGCAGATACCCCAAAATAATGGAGTCCAAACCACCATTTCCCACCATTAATCATCTGGAGCTGGGAATAACTACCACTCAGATTCAAAGGAACTCCACACATATCAGAAAAATCTGCTACCTGTAGATTACAAACTTGAGAAGTATGATTCACTTTTTAAAATAATTAAAAAGCTAACTGTAGTTCAAGATTGTATTTTTTGTTTTTGAAGACCTTAGTCTTCCTTTATGGTTAGACATCTATATAATATATATTTTATTAGCATTTAAAATTCCATATTCAAATATTGTCCAGATTCTGTCCAGATTACTGAATCCTTGATTTTTGTCTCCTCTAACAATAAATATGGATGTTTTACAAATCTAAGCCTTTAAAGAGGAAGTACTCTTCAAGGTAATAGATATTTAGGTACATATATGCCTGCCTTCATTTCTTATTTGTTTTGTTTTTTCTTTACTGGCTTTTCTTTACCACCAACACACCAACACCTAAAC
The DNA here is from genome assembly GCA_024611195.1 of Ceyx melanurus. Classification (NCBI taxonomy): domain Eukaryota; kingdom Metazoa; phylum Chordata; class Aves; order Coraciiformes; family Alcedinidae; genus Ceyx; species Ceyx melanurus. The sequence continues at coordinate 245,545 of JANHGL010135783.1, read as the reverse complement.
TAAGAAAACTCATTCGTGAAGTCTGACTCCTCAGCTCCTTGTGCTGTCACTGATTCGGCAGCAGCACTGTCAAACACCTGGTATTTTGCTCTTCCTGAGGAGTCCAATTATCACTTGGATTGCATCAAAATTAGGTTCTTTTTACAAATGGCTCAGCTGCCCTCTTGAGATTATTTTCATGTGGCTCTTGAAGAAGGGCTGGGGTACGACGTATCTAAAGCAAATTTCATCTGCCTCTCTTCTTTCCTAGGCTTACAACTCTGCAGAGTAATGGCCTGAGAAGCAGAGACAAGTAAGAGTGGAGATGTGAAGCCAAACCAGAGAGAGGCAGCACTGCAGAAGAGCAGAGACAACAGGACAGCTCTAAACCAGTTGAGATTCCCTGCTGCAGAGCTGCAACACAGCTCAATCTTCCAACCAGCAGCAGCCAGGGCCACTCTAACCTGCTTCTCCCCACTGCCCCTTCCCTCCCTGGACTGTTCACACCAGCACCACTCTGTGCTGCACAGCTCCCCTCCTTCCCAGACGCTTCCCAGCAGCAATCCTAGAGCATTCAGAGAAGGACTTTACCTTAGTCTAATCATGCTGTCATATGAAGCACCTTCAGGTAACTCTAGATTTTCCCATGCTGTTGGGTAAACACTGGGTCTAGCTGCCACTCAATACAAAATTACCAGACAATGGCATTTTTTCTGAACATGGGATTATTTTAAAATATATTTGCACCATTTAAACCCAAACTCCTTTATTCAAAATGAGCTTTTAGAGGCACTATCTAAACATTCTTTAAGCAAACAGTATGTACAACTCAAGCCATGGTTGTCTTCTGCACATTCTGTTCTGTTCACAAACACAACTCCAGTCATAGGTTACCTGTAGCACTTCTTTAAGCAAGTCTCATCAGATAAGCAAGAACAGTTTACTGCTGGAATTGGATGAAATGGTAAGGCATCTCATTTAATAAAGTGTTTATGTTCTTGATCAAAATATTATATTGAAGCTGTGGTCAGGTTAAATTGAATTCTTTAAAAGAATAATGAAATAGATTTGGCCACAGTATTTGGAAAAATTATTTCATAATAAACCAGAGAATGTGTCTGAGGTAATGCTAGGAATCAGTAAACTCATATGCTTCTCCCTTTAAGAAATGCAATTTGCTATTACACTAATCTGATGCTTTTCATTTCCTTTATGAATTAAATTATCCTCTTTTTAGAGGCTCAGGTTCAATAAAACTCTTCCCTAAGCATTAAGAAGCCATAACATTTCCTGATAAAAACATTGTCTTTTCAATCTGAAGAGACCCAGCATCATTTGAGTAATAGACAAAGGTAAAAAGGCAGAGGGAGAGCTGCCCTAGCTTTCTCAATCAACAGGCATGACAATTATGGGGTCACTGGAGTTACAAAATCAGGCCCTGCCTCCACGCCCCCCAGGACTAATTGAGACAGTATGAAAATCATGTAACAAACACTTTTCAAAGTATAGTGAACATAGGAAATGATGCCACAAAAATTAAAGGCAAATAACTACCCAGAAATTTAAAAGTTATCAGGAATAAAAGCAAATTTTAGTTTTTTTCAAACTACCAAGTGGATTTATCATCTAGTTGTTTTTTTTTCCCCCCTCTTCATCATAGTAACAAAAAAAAACATTGCAAGACAAAATATATTCATAAGAAAATCAGTATCTATGCAAAATAATTTTATAACAACACGGTGTTGCAAACCTGAAGAGCAACATTCTTCTACTACATTCAGTGGAAGTTCTGCTACACCCACCTGCACAAACTGGTAATAGGAACAGAGAAAACAAAATCCAAAAGCCCCTGTACACACGAACTCTTCCATGGACAGTTTGGATTAACTGCAAAATAGTTTTAACCAAAGAACTCAAGGCTTTTTTACATTGCTCATTCAGGAATCCCTGTCTATTTATGGGTGTCCTTCAAGAGAATTTGACACAACAATATAATGTAAAACATGCAGCAAAAATGCTGCTTAAAATCACCAGTTACTGCAAAATTTTGCTTATCAACAGCTATTTTCCAGCACTGACCAGGATGAAAAAGGCAGCTCTCGTTATAAAAGAACATCTCTGCTTTCAACCCTTATTCCCATATGTTTACACTATCTGTTCAAAGACCTATTAGATCTAAACTCTTTGATATATGACCAGCTACTTCTGCACAGCTTTTTGTTAACTGAAATCTCAACCCAGCAGGGAAAAGGACAAATCAGTTCTTTTATCAAGTGTTTTCAGTATCAATTTGCTATGAACAGGCGTGTTCTTCGCTTTGTTTTTCAGTGCTCCAGTACATCATGAATTCAGGACAAGGGAAGAAGAGAATTCAGCTCTTTACCAATACATTTTAAAGTGTATTATTTCCGAGTTACATAAAATATAAACAGTTTTATTTTTGAATAAAGATTCCAGTGAAAAGTTCTAGATGTACATGATGGATACGGATCCTTATTTCTCCTGACCACTACTGAAGTGAATGTCAGTCTCTTGGGACCTCTCCATACAGAGGTAATTTCTGGAATCAATTCCTCCTTATACCTTCTACTTAATTTTAAGATCTGATCAACAAGGTTCAGATTTAGTTCAAACAGCTACCACTTATTCAAGAAATGCGAAACACATCAAGGGAGGAATTGGTAAAAAAGCAGCATACAGCACATCTTCATTCATTCCTTTAATGAAAAGGGATAGTTTCTCTTTCACAACATAAGAACTCATGAATTTTGATGCTTTGTCTGCAATATCCCAGAGACAGCCTAGAACTACTACATTAAAAAAAAAACAACTAAAAAAAGACCAAACAGAAAACCAAACCACTATCAAAAAACAACCCAAAAAACCTAAAAACCGCACACACTAAACTCTCTTGATAAAGCTTTATTTCAAAGTCAAGTTTTCACCACAATTTTCCATCTCAAAGATAAAAACAGATCCAGTCTCTATGCAGAGCTGAGAAGTGAGTCTTACCTATACACACGTACACAGTATTGTCAGTCACTGACAGTATTGAAAACAAAGCCACAAGAATTCTTTAGTGTATTCAAATGAAACACTCTTCAGTTTTGTTTCTCAGGTTTTTTTTAAGAAGGTAAAGTTCTGAAAGCATTTTAAGTGCTCATCTTGCCAACAGTCCTAAACTACATCCCCAAAATGGCACTTAAAAACTTGTATTTCTTCAGAAAAGGAGTTGTCACACAGATCTCTCTGAATTTTAACAGAGTTCTGCAAACTAACTAAATGATGCATGAATGTGGATAGATTCAAAGTTCAATTTCTTCAATCAAAAAATCCCAAAGTCACTGCCAAAGTAGGCACAGGGGAAGAAGGAAGAGAATCAAATAAATAAGAGAGAAAAAAAAAAGGAAGACTACACCTGCTAATATTAAAACTGAGACTTTACCACTCCAAAGAGAACAACAAAACCTCATTTAATGACAGAATAGTTAGGCATAAAGCAATCACTGGCACATGGTCAGAAATAGAGCCTTTAGGAAAAACAAAGATACAAATATCAGCACTTTCAGCAGCATTCACTAAGTCTGTAGGTTTTCCTTCCCCTAACTCCAATCAATGAGTCAACTGCAGCAGGTCGAAAGCAACTGTGCTAAAATGCCACCTTAAGAAGTAACTACCTTCATAGATCTTAGCAAATGAGTCATAAAACTATTCATCAATATCACACCTTGTGCAGTACAGCACACTTGTAAGGTAAGCTCTGGGAGCTCTCTGATCAGAAAAGCTTACTCTGTTATTCCATTCACAGGCTATAAATCATGATTTCTTACATTCAGCACCACCATTAAGTAAGGAATGAAAACCTCCACTATCATTAGTCGGCAGCTAACAAGGCATTAACATTTTCATTAACAGTGTTGATAAATTGAAATCGATTTTAAAAGCTTATTTGCATCATATCCTAAAAACATGAAGTAGAAGGGAACAGCCTGACAACTTGATTATATGCTATAGTTTAAATTTTTGTTTTTCTGCTTAGGTGTAGATGTGAAGTATCCATCACATTACGTCCTAGCACTCTAATATAGTATTTGCAAACTGTATCTGAAACTTAGCAACTTATGGTCAGCAGCCATGTGATATGCCAACTTCAACTTGCTTAAATAAATACCACTAATCATAAAAGATGGTACATAAAAAGAAAATGCCAAAAACTGTTTATTTTTAACCTGGGGAATAGAAGAAAAAGGAGAGATGGGAAAAGATGATTATACAGTACTTAGATAACATCAGATATGGAACATCCAGCAATACAAAGCTGTAGTCATTTCAAAATGTAGAAATTCCATTTCATTCCAGCTTGGAGTGGCTTTTAGAGAACAATTAAATTACTTCCGTCAGCAGTGACTGTTCTCCATTACTGTTATCAAACTTGAGATCATGTCGAAATTACACGTGAAAAGGGGTATAAAGAGGAACACTGCAAGTGCAGAGATAAATGCTCTCGTGCACACAGAGACCTGCAATATTCAGGGTGATAGCCTTTCAATATATTGAGTTTGTGAGAGACTCCAGTCTGAGCCCTTGTTTCAACTACACTGCCAAAGATCCTGGCTTTCTGGAGGAGTAGAAACGTTTTCATAGAATTCAGAAGCCACCACTCAGGGTCACTTGTAAAAGGAATTCAACAGCCATTAAAACAAAAACCTGCAATATGCATTAAACACTGGTGGTTTCCTGAGTTCTGCTAAAATATCTGCTATTGACTTCAAATTGAAATCAAAACTCTTCACCCAAATTAAGCACGGATACCGATGAAAGAAAAAATAAAGCCATAATTAAATAGCAGCTTCTAAAGTGGTCTAATTAAATAGTGTTTAAATATTTTTATATTGGTACATAAACACAGTTTTTGTTTCTTTTTTACAGTACTTCTGATGACAGAGAGCAAGCAATTCTGACAAAGATTCATACCAGTGTGTATTCAGAAAAGGAAGAGTAATGTGCAATTTGAAATTTATAGATACCTTATCAGCAAAACATACAGCACTTATTGTGGTCATCAGGGAAAATCCATTTTTCAACTATATACTGCTTGGCTTTAATGAGATACATGCATTTGGAAATGCATTTGGATCTTTTAATTCCAAGTAACAAGCACCTATTACAGTTAAAGAAAATTAGAAGATAAAACAACCATTCTAGAATTGGCCCCTAGGAGACTGTGGTGAGGCAGCTTTCCTGTAAGTCATGGCGCTGCAGAGATGATCCTGAGAGCCCTGCTTTACTGACTAAAAATTCTCAACTGCTTATGTAGAGCACAACCTCCTGGTGCCCAAATGGGGAGTGCTCTGAATGGTCTCCACCAGTTGTTTTGTCTCTCCAGAGGAAGATGTAAGCAAGGATCAGTGGTGCATTTACCTTCTCCCTTCTCCATCTGTAGTCGTCAGGTTTGAAGATGAAAGAAAAATTGCTACTAATTAAGTGGGCTTTGAATTAGACACTGCTTGCCCAGAACAACTGCTTCATAATTAATTTCCTATAAATTAATGTTCACAGCCAAAGCTTACATGCTTTGCCATTCTGGCAAGAGGAAGCTGAAGAGCATCCAGTGGAAGCTGGTATCTTCTCACTGAGTAAAAAACCCTCTTGAGTTCTTTCTGGCTCCAGTAACAAGCAAAGGCTGATCTGTTCCCCCTTGCAAAGCACACGATGCTTTCAGACTGTACCCACATTGTCTGTGCCCCTTCAGACAAGTTGTCATGTAGCACTGCTGAGGCCAGATCCTGAATGTTGGGTTCAGTTCTGGGCCCCTCACTATCAGAAGGGCAGAGAAGGGCTGGAACGTGTCCAGAAAAGGGCAAGGAGGCTCGTGAAGGGTCTGGAGCACAAGTCCTGTGAGGGGTGGCTGAGGGAGCTGGGCTTGTTCAGTCTGGAGAAGAGGAGGCTGAGGGGAGACCTCCCTGCTCTCTACAGCTCCTGACAAGGGTTGGAGTGAGGAGGGCACAGCCTCTGCTCCCTGGTGATGTGTGACAGGAGCAGAGGGAATGGCTGCAAGCTGCTCCAGGGCAGGCTCAGGCTGGGGACTGGGAGACATTTCTTCACCAGAAGGGTTATCAAACACTGGACTGGGCTGCCCAGTGGCAGTGGGTGGAGTCCCCATCCCTGGAGGCATTTGAATGGTGTGTGGACCTGATGCTCAGGGACAGGGTTTAGTGAGGAGCTCGAAGTGCTGGGCAAAGGTTGGACTAGATGATCTTGAAAGTTTCTTCCAACCACCATTCTGTGATTCTTTTATTTACTTAGGCTCTAATCAATATGTTCCATGCATCTTGTCTATACCGGAGCTCTTATTACATGCTCAACTGATTCAGTGAACAGCAGCAAGCTGTAAAAGGCTGTACTCCCATGGACAAAGCAGATGTTGCTCTGACCTCCACCCACTGGCTCAGATAGCAAGTTTTCTGTCTGCCTCCAGTAAAGAAAAATATCCCTGCTTCGTGTTTTGCCCTTGAACAATGGATACTGCATTCATTATACAAAACTTCTTGCCAACTTTTCCCTTCTTTTATTTAAATACCAAATACCACACAAACACTCACCAATAATGCCTAAACATTTTAGAGAAAAAAAGCTCCATGTTGAAAAGTATCAAAAATTTTTAAATATGCATATAAAATTCTACAAGGTAACACTAGTGCAAAACAGAATTTGATTTCTGAAATTACTATGAGCTACACAGGGAAGTGCCACCATGTTATGAATGCCATGGAGCAGTACTGGCCTAGGAAAGATTCTGTTACTTGAATTAACTTCAAAATTAAGGCAGCATAAGAAGTAGAAATAAGATCCAGTAAATAAATAAGAAGTATCTTCCTTGGGAGAACAAAGGAATCTGATAAAAAAAAAAGGGGGGGGGAAATCAAGCAGTAGGTACAAAAAAACAATAAAAATTCACAAGATAGTGATAAAGGAAATGGAGGAATAAAGGGAGAATTGTGATCTGAAAGGATGGGATATTGCTTTTGAGAATATCTGATATAACAAAGAACAAGTTGAGATACTGATGTATCAAATACTCACTGTATTTAGAAGACTATTTAATAGGTTAGCCTGAATGCTGGGAAAGCTGAGGGGCAGCCATAAACCATTAAGATTGCCCAATATACACAGAAAAAGTGAAAGAGCTTTATAGTAAACTACTGTGAAATGCCTATTTCTGCACTATGAGGTCACTGACAGTATCTCTGAGTAACAGACAAGCCATGTGTGAGGAAAAAGAAAAGGTTTCTAAGACAAAAATACATGTGTTTTGCTCTTGCATGTAATTGTTTCGCCCTGTTAGCATCATAGGATTTAGTGAAAAACCAAAGCTGGATAAAGATTCCTTACCATGATGAATTGTGGTCTGTTTGCACCAAGACACACACTCCTCCCAGCCAGGCTTGGTACCCACAGCAACCTCCCCATTCCACCTGCTGATTCAACCAGGGCAGAGGATCCCAGAGCTGAAAAGCACTCCCCAGTTAACTTCCATGGGACACCTGTGAACTGAAGGACTCTACAAGAAGCTCTACTTAAAACCAGTAAAGTACTTAACAGTTCTTTACCAGATCAGGGTTTCATTCCTGAGAGATGCCAGAAGAATCTGGACTATCAGGTGGTTATTGTGCTTAAACCAAACTGAAACATTTGGTTAGTGGTTTTTCCAGGCTGATGAACATGACTCAGGTACTTTAATACCATTTGTTCAGGATTAATGTTTAAGCTCCTGTCTAGTGAAGCCAATGGAGTTGTACCTGTAAATATGCATTTTGGACCTTCAGTCCTCATTAAATGTCATTTGATAGAGACAAAATTATAAAAAAAAATCTGGTTTCTTCTCCCTAATACATATTGACAGTATATTCCTTTCTCATGTGTTTTGATCTGTCTTTTATCAGATCCCACTGTGTCTCACCCTTCAAGCTCCCAGAGTACAGAGCAGCTCATGTAAAGCATCAGAGCACTTTCTCTGGGTGTCTCTGCAAGGGACAAGTGTGCCTGTGAAGGTTCTGACCCTTGTTACCAGTACCCTGGAGGGACAGTAGAAGAGTAGCAGCTACAGAGTTCAAAGCTGAACTCTCAGTGAATATTTTACAGACTAACCTAGAGAGCTTCTAGAATAGTTCTGATAGCAAATTGTGGAGGTTTAACCTCAGCTGGCAATTAAGCATCAGAGAGCTGCTCACTCATGGCCCCCTCAGTAGGGTGGGGGTGGGAAGAGATTCAAAGGTAAAAGGGAGAAAACTTGTGGGTTGAGAGAAGAACATTTAAATAACTGAAAGTATAAGAAAAACAGTAAATAATAATAAATTGTAATGAAAAAAAAAAGGAGAGAAATAGATCCCCAGAAGGACAATTAATACAAGTGAAAAACAATTCCTCATCACCAACAAAACAAACTGATGCCCAGCCAGCCCCTGAGCCCCATCCACCTTTCCCCTTATTTTATATGCTGAGCATGACATCATCTGATCTGGAATATCCCTGTGGTCATATCTGGGGTCAGCTGTTCAGGGTACATCCCCTCCCAGCTTCTTGTGCACCCCCATCCTGTCCCCTGCTGGGGTGCTTGTGCTCTGTGTAAGCCTTGCTCAGCAGTGACAAACACATCCCCTGTTAACAGCACTGCTTCCAACACAAATCCAACACACAACTCCATACCAGCTCCTAGGAAGAAAATTAACTCTCCCCCAGCCAAAACCTGCACAAAAATAGATCAGATATACTAAATATGATACACATAATATAGAATTGTGGGTGATTGGAAATAGAGTGTATAAAATATTTTATGTTAGCAAGTTTCTCAGACCTATCTTCCTTATTACCATAATTGTTAAAAATATGATAGCACAGTGAGGCATCAGAGAGGTGCCAGGTCTTTATTTCCCTGAACTCTGTCCTTGCTTTTGAGAAGCAGGGTTTCTCATGAAGAGATTACCACATAATGAACAGTGCAAGATGACTAATGGAGACAGACTCAGGGGAAAGCACAGGAGATTAAAAGAGACCGAGATAATTGTACCTACTTGACGACAAGTTGTCCATGGCATATATATTTGTAATATTTTATAAAGGGGAAATCTTTCCTCTCATGGCTTAAGTGCAAATCATAACCTTTTAAACTAGGCCACAGAGGGTGTATCAAATTGTTAAGCAAAGCAGAGACTAAGGAATTTTACCTTCCAATCAACCCTTCCTTCTGGATAATTCTTGGGCTTGTTGATTCATCTGCCATACTTGCAAACAAACAATTGTCCTGCTCTTTCTAGAGCAGGCTCTGGCAAAGGTTAGGGCACACTGAAAACAGCAGCAGGTATATCTGTTATATTACTTTCAATGCACACAGTATAGAAGAGACAACTTAGCACCTTCTCCACCCAGTTTTCTCTGGGTTTTTGTTGTTGTCATCTCTCCCCCACCCCTTGCTTCATGCAAGTGCAAGAGATTAAGAGCATATAAAGAATGAAGATTTTTCCACTCATTTTTCCACTCTCTTGGTTTTATTAAACCAAAATTCTTTGATCTTTAGCAAATATCAATGCTCCAAATGTTTTGTGAAGGGGAAAAAGGCATTTATATCTTTTAAGCAACAATCAACAAGGCAAGAGAAGTGACAAACATCCCATCAAGCAGTATAATTAATGCCTATCATTTCTGCAATATCCTCAGCCATACATTTTTCTTCTGTGCTTTTTTCTCTAATCCACCACTAGAGTGAATAAGATCATCTACACCCACAGAAGGAACATAATGAAATTATAGACATTCTCAAGGAGTAACATGTGTGTTCCAGAGATAGAAGCTGGATTTTCTAACCTATAAATACAATAATTTTCTTAAGCTTAAGACAAGAGTATTTTTCACATCCTGACCTAAACTACAGCCCACTTGAATGAATCACAGAACTACTTACTAGCACTGAGAAATGGCAGGAGTGACAAGTAATTGTAGCAGTTTGCTTCATTTTCTCTTCCCGATAATGTAATAGCTAAGGACTAGATGAAACTATTGTAATCATCAGGAAAAAAAACAAGCCAGCATAAAAATCTCTAAGTATGAAGTTAGTCAAAGAAAGACACAACTGTATTTTACCATTTACTTCCAATTTCTGGTGAGGCACATAGATTCTAAATTTTTTCCTGTTCTATTGGCTTTGTAGTGCTAGTCTGCTGTACAAATGGGAGGGGAATAAGATGGAATACAGGCTACCAAAGGGGAATCCTCTAATCATCATATATTTTTAATACCAGAGGGACTGATTTACAAGGGTATGTAGCAATAGGTTTAAAGCTAGAGGAAGGTGTATTTAAATGGGACATTAGGAAGAAGTTCCTTACTACAAGGGTGGTGGAACACTGGAGCAGGTTGCCCAGGGAGGTGGTGGAGGCCCCATCCCTGAGCACATTCAAGCTCCAACTTGATGAAGCCTGAGCAACCTGATCTTGTCAAGGGTGTCCCAGCTTACGGCATCAGGGTTGGATGAGATGAACTTTGGAGGTCCCCTCCAAGCCAGAGCATTCTATGCTCAGCATAGAAAGCTGGTGGAAGACCGCAGGAGATGTGGGCAGTTCTGGTGTTTGTCTTCAAGTAACCATTAGATGTGATGGAGCCCTGCTCTCCTAGAGATGGTTGAGCTTGCCAAATGAATTCCTCGCTTTCCATTTCTCTTGTGCATGTCTCTTGCTTTAAACTGTCCTCACAAATTTCAACTTCCAACTTCTCACGTTTCCTCTTCTGATTGTCTCGCCCATCTCACCAGGGGGGAGTGAGTGAATAGCCGAGTGAGGCTTAGTTGCTGCCTGGGGTTAAACCACAACAATTCTCTGGATTTTAAAAAGGCATTAACTGATGCTTCTCATTTGATTTTTTTTTTTTTTTCCCCTTTATTTTTATTCAAAGGACAAATAGCTTTTTCCAGCTGGGGGTCAGGAAGGGGAAATGTTCCTTTATAGAACCAAGAGAGAAGGAACTCCCAGATAATTACTTATTATTCTCTTGTCAAGTGCTATCTTTGTCCTCCCTACAAAATGAGAAGCAGCACTGAACTGACATTATTATAAAATCACTAAAATAATTGATACATGGTGGGATATATTCTTGAGCTTTCTTACAAAGATCTGGGGATACAGGACTCTACTTGAAATCTTTAATTGTTTTTGAAGAGGAGTCAGTATATGCTTAATTATCAGAAAATTAGTCACAAACCCCAGGTTTTTTTAATTTAAACTTTATCATTCAAAGGATGCACTAAGCAAAAAAGATCATACATAATTTAATGTAATTGAGGAAAGGAATTAAAATATAATTTTCACCTAATAACAGCACTCTTTCAAGCTCTGGAGATGTTGTTTAAGCCAAAGATGGTGGTTTCCTTGACAATTCTAGGTAGGAATAGATACCCTCAAAAGAAATTAATAGAATAAGAGAGTATGAATAAGCAGCATTTACTAAATTGAGGGTTAAGGAAATGATAAGAGATCCCTGAAGAAGTCTTAACATTGAAGATATAATATTAGAATGAAGAATAATAAGAAGGTTAATCTTGATAATGAAGGACTTGCACCCAGAGAAGAATGTCATTATCAACATGTTAACATGTGCAGAGTTGGGGTGAGAATTGGACAGCTGGAGACAGCCCCTGCTACACGCAGCTTCTCATCCTCTGCTCATTAAGACTACGGCTGCCAGAGGAGAGGGGCTGCCTGAGAGCCAGCACCTTTGGGAAGCTGGCAGGCTGTTAAAGACCAATCACTGTCTCTTACAGCACCCTGGAGGACAGGTTTACTTCTGGATGAAAGTGATTTTCTAGCTATTAAAAGACCTGACCAGAACTCTGATGAAATATAAACATTAGCCCATTACCCTGCAATGCAGACCAATGGGAAGATGAATACTGACATTCAGAAAAGCAAAACACCACAGGCCCTAACAAATATCTGACTAAAAAGCCCTAGATAACCAAGTTCTACAAGCAGCTCTTTGCACCCACTGTGTGTAATGATAAGCAATTTTGAATACTGGTTAATTCTACTAATAAACAGCAATGCTGGCCTTAACTGTTATCAACTGCTACCTTTGAGGTGGAGTTCAAGGAATTATTAAAACAGCAGCTGTTATCTGTTTGAAATGTGCTGCTGTTGTGTTCTTGCAAACATCCAAGTAAAATCCTCATTTTGTGTCTAGTGACTTGCATCCAATTCCTTATTTTTAGGGGTTGTTTCCCCCCCTCAATTTACTGCTTTATTCACAACTCAGTGAAGCATCTGATGGGTTTACATGAAAGAAAGGCAAGACAGAGAAAATAACCCTTAGAATAATTGAACCCTCTGTGTTTCACTTTAGGCTTTACTTTTGGAAATGTGCATATTCATGAACAAAACCTGAGGGGTTTTTTTGAAGAATTAGATCTTTTTAGGTTAATTTTGTGCAGGAAGATACAGAACAACCCCATTGCTGTCATGTTTGTAAAGAGGTCTGATGGTAGGTCAAAGACTACCAGTGAAAGGATGAAGGAAATAAGGACTCCACTTAATAAAAATACCTGAGGAATACTGTCAGTAGAACATAAAAGATACCAAAATCATTATGAAATTCAATTTAAAATGTAATAAATGCCTCATCAAATGGTTTAGGCTTAGCATCTATTACAATTTAGCAACAGGGGAAACCAACAAAAATACTGGATTTTTCAAGACTGACAAAATCAAATAGGTGCATGCAGTAGGATCCTGGATAACAACAGAAGCACCTGGTGAGGGAAATTGCCTATTGATTGCTTGTTTGCTATTCTGTGAATGAGAATTATAAATTATTGGTCTTTTAAATTCAATGCTGTTTCTTACCTTGCTTTTTTTTTCCTAAGATTTTTATAGCATGTTAAAGGAGATGTGATACTCTGCCAGTTCCACCACTAAACTGAACCAGGAAGATACTCAAATACTTGTCAGAAGTTTAAAAATAATATTCTTTCTGGTCTTCCTTGGTATAATATATGGTATAACTTTCCCCACTTTCAGGGAGAATTGAATTTGGTATCAAAGCATCACCACATGTTTAATGTTAAGTTAATTAAGAAAGTATAATTATGATTTTTATTCTTTATTAAAGTCCCCATAGCTTAGGGGAGCTTTGCTAGGGAGACTGATATTCTTTTGTACTCTAGTCTGCATTTGATCCAATATATTTCTATTCAACAACAGCAACTATGAACACGATAGTCAATTGATTTTGAAAATATACATCCTGATAAGTTTTCCTGCATATATATAAAGCATTGGCAAACCCATTTTCCATTAAAAATGCACAGGCACTGCTCTTTGCATTCTGCTGGAAACCTTTCACTTCTTTCTGCTGTTTTTCATGGGCCAGTCACAGATGCCTCACAACAAGGACTATGAAATAACATCCCAATTATATACTTATGTTTAACTGTCTTTAGAAGAAAATCTAACTCACAACATCACGGGTCAAAAATGTTGGAGTTTAATATCTCAACCTTTTTAATCATGTTAGTCATTCTGGTTCAACTCATAAATGGTATGAACTGAAACATAGCTTGGTTTATTGTTTTTAATGATGTGGCAGCTTAGGGAACCAATGCAACTCAAACTCTTGAGGACAAAAACTTTTAACAATTATATAACTGCCTTGTAATGATCAAAAGTGTTGCTTTGGATCAGACTGTGTCTTCACATTCTAGGTTGAAGACTTTATTGATCTCACCAGGGAGCTCTGCTCAAAGGTTTGTGAAATATCCTGGCCAACAGCAAATTATTTTTTTTTTCAAGTTAATTCTATACCAGCATATGAAAATAAGCCATATTGCACTTAAATTGCAAAGCACTATGCATCTGCTTTATTCTGGTCTGTTTTTTTCTTTAATATTTTCTATTTTTTTCCTGTTTCTCATAATTGAGGACAGTGAAGCTTCCCTAAGATCCACTAAGCCCATCTAGTGCTGTAGCAAAACAAGACAGGTGAGAGCAGACTTTTATCTGAAGCAAAGGTGCAGTCTACATTATTGATACCTGTCCTTTAGCAGTGACATGAGAATCAGCAAATGTGACAACTCCAAGAGTAATTCACCAAAACAGTAGTATTCTGTGATTAAAGTCTAAATGCCACTGCAATTTTTTGTACAATTACAATTTATTAACTGCATGGATGCAATTAAATATGTTTATACTGTAAAGGAACTGCAGATATCACTATCCCTACAGGTTGTTTGAGTTGAGCCATCCATTTATTGATTTTTTTTTACTGTGTTGCATTTTGCTAATATCACCTGACTAATTTGTTTTAAAATTACACCCAATTTATTATTTCAGATATTCTGTTAGAGCAGGCAAGTTTTAGTACTTTCTTGCACTATATTGTTTGCCTTTCCTTTCAGAAATATGCAAAGCATAGCTAAAAACTACTGTATTTTCTCAGCAATGTTGATAACCTATAGACAATATCTGGGCTGTGGGAAAGTTGAGGAAAGTGGGAACACTGCAAAAATGTAGTGTCTGTGGAGTTTAGAAGGGATAGGGAAATATTCCTCAAATTTATAGTGAAAATGTTGTTTAAGTGTGTGACAAAGCAAATCATTATGGGTTACTCTTGTTCTGATTAATCATAGGAAACAACTTTTCACACAGACCTGTCAGCTATCAATAGCTGCCTTACTAGATGTTATTTTGTCAGGTAATTTTGAGCTCTGAGCAATGTCTTTACCAACACAAACATGACTATCTAGGCCTTCAACAAATATCTGAAGTTTTCAACAGCTGACAATTATTGATTTCTCTCTGTCCTTAAAAAAAAAAATCAATGCAAATGTGCAGTTAAGGCTCTCAGCACACTGGGAATGGTGAGCAAGTCATCGACTTCCACTTTATCAGCCATTCCACCAGGGACATCTTCACAAGTGGGGGAAAAAAGTTTCCTGCTATAGAATACTTTACAGCAGTACTAAATACAAAGGAATTCCACGTTATATATTATAACAAACATCTTTCCTTTATTCCATTTAGGAGAAAGGCTAGGATCTCCTGTTGGTATGAAGTTCATCTTAAGTTTTATTCATCACCATGAATGGTTTTAAGCTGATGATGTTTAATGAGATCTACATCACTCAGATAGCTTTCAAGCTGTGACTCAGCAAGACTTCACCAATTCAGTCTCTCAGTGTAACTTTACCTTCCTTTCTGTCACTACTTCATGACACAAATTAATGTTTCATTGAGTTAATTGGATCCTTGCAGCTCTTAATTTTTTTGCAGATATACTATTTTGCAAATAAACCGTGAAGCTTCACCTTTGAATATAAAAGCAAATGTTCATTCATGTTCATTGTTTATCTGCTCAAGGTAAAGTAAAAGTAGGTAATGTAGGTATGGTAATGTAATGGCATGTCCATTTCCACAAATAAAAACCTGTTCATGGTGTTCCAGTGCTTGTAAATCAGAGCTACCATTCAAAAGAGAACAGAAACTTCTATATTTCAAGGGTCTCAGCTCCACAGGAGCAAAGAAAAATTAGCAAAAGCTTCCTCATGTCCCGAGAAGTTTCATGTGAATAATTATGCATAGAAATGTTGGGTCTCTAACCTTCTGAAGAGAGCACTCAGCACGATGCCCTGTAGCACGAGAACATCTAGAATACCACCATTCTGAAAACCCTCCCAGGCTGTACCAAAACACTTCACGTTATGCACAGTAGTGTAACTTGGAAGCAAAAGTCTTTGCTGAATAAGCAAAAGTTCAATATTCAAGAATCAAGAATCACACTGAATAAGTAATAACTTCACATAAAGTTTGGAATTACTTTAGTCACTAAAATCTGAGAAGCACCACTCACTCCTGCAAGTTGGGAATTTGGCTGATTTTGATTTAACAATGCTACCGGAACACATCTCCCCCACATCAGTGTGCCAATTTCATGGAACCAGAACCATAGAATGGTAGGGGTTAGAAGGGATCTCTAGAGATCAAGTCCAACCCCCTGCCAAAGCAGGAGCACCCAGGGCATGCAGCTCAGGTACACAGCCAGAAAGTCTGGAAAATCAACTGTTTGAGGTAAAGCTGCCCACACTAAGTTTTCCAAGCAGTGTTTTAGAACCAAGACACAAACAACCATTTCACTGTATTTGAATAGAGTAAACCTAATGCACAGAAAACATGACATAAAAAGAAAGTCTGCAATTTGACAGTATCTGTTGAACTGCATGGCAAGTGTACTCCTTGGCATATGTGCAGGAGATTTTCATACTCCCAATTCTTCAGAAATGTTTCAGATCAGCCTTCAGCTGTCCCCAGCCTTTCTACACTGAACCTTCCTCCTACAGAGTATTTAAAACACAAAACTATCTCTTGAAAGACATTTTTCTTGCACAGATGTCTGCATCCCTAAGGCATATTGATCCCCAAAAGCTGTTCATACTGAGGCAGTAACCATAACTATCCTTTGGCTAGATGGCCTGCTCATGCAACAGTGCTGCACACAGACAAAAATAAAGGTAGGTTTGTAGGTTTCTGGTTTCAATTGCTACACCAAGTGCCTGTGCAGGCTCTTCTTACCATATCAGTTACAGAAATTACTACATGTAACCTTCTTCTCTTTATGATGCAACGCATTTTAGAAAGGCAAAAGGCATTAGCAGCTTTGTAGCTACATATTTAAGACTTTAAGCTATATATATATACACACACATATACATGCATATAGACAAATACATATTGCCACAAACAGAAGTGAATGTTAGTGCAGGATGGCATAATGTCTCCTTCCTTTTCAGACACTAAAGCCTTAAAGGTACAAACAAAAGCTGTGTCAAATTTTTCAACAGTCTTTTGGCCTTCACTCCTGTTCTGAAAATTATCTGTGAAGGCACCTTATCTTTTCTATATTCTAAATAATGCAAAACACTTAAAGAACTTTATCAGCAGGGAAAATGCCTTGAATTTGGTTGGGGTTCTTTTTGCCTTTGAGCATCCCTCTACCTTAGAGGGATCCCTTCATTTCAATGCTGAAAGTCATTCACTTTTGTTTCAGTGAAAAATTTATACCCTTCCTGATGCAAGAATACTGCAAGGAAGCAGAGAACAGACAAATACACTAAAAGCCACTAAGTACTTGTCACCCACAAAGATACCAGTGCACAAGGGACTGACATCTTTTCATTAGCACTGCACATCTTAAACAGATATGTACAGAAACTGTTTTCAAATAAAAGATACAACTTTAGGATCTGAGGGTATTCCCACTTTTTTTTTTTTTTACAAGTCACACTTCAAAGCTGTAGCTTGAAATGTACATAGAGGACTTTTAAAATACAGGAACCACTGTCCCTCCTTCAAAACTCTATTGGAATTTTATGTTTCTATAACACAGAAGAGGAGAAAATAGTGAAAGAATTAAGAGGTAGAAAAGGCTACTCACTGATATGTCTAAGGAAACAACAGTTATAAATGTGTAAGAGACTAAATCAAAACTTGCTCCTTGGCATAAGAAAGATCTGCATACTTAGTTCCCAGATGTTTATGGAGTATTAGCAGAGCTGCATCCCTTCAAAGCTGCTTCTGAAGTTGCTTCTTGAATGCAAGGGTTTCTGAAATCTGACAGAAGAACACTGGAGAATGGGGGTGGGGGGAATGTTTCATTATTTTATCAGTTTTACTGCCCTTTGACACAATTCTGTGGCATTTTTAACCATAATTTTAAAATCCCAGGAGTTGGTATAGTAACATTTCTATATTTCAAACCTCAGCATCATTTAAAAAAAATCTATGTAAATCTTAGATCAAAAACTACTTTTGTTACATTAATTCTGGCCACTTAAAACAATACAATGCAGTTAACTCTTATAGAAGGTGACATTCTTCAAACCAAACAACAGAATCACATTCACCTTTCTTTTTCTTCATAGCCTACAGAAAGAAGCTGGTTTACTGAGTTTGAGAGTCTTTGTTGTACAAATAGTGCTGCATCAGCTACAATCTCATTAACTTGAGCTGTTCTTCAGACACTTCAAACATTCATAGTGTAAACAACCTCTTCCCACATCTACCTGCCAGATGACTCAAAGCCTGAACATACTGCTAAAAGTCTGACTAACCTGAGTATTACAACTAACATTTGTATTTATGTGCTGAATGCTCATATAGGAAGACTCAAGTCTAGTATTCTCTATAAACTTAGACATAACTATGAGATGTATTTCCTTGTTGCACGACTGCATAAAAAACATCAGCAAATATTTGGTTATTGGAGGCTTGGAAATCCCTTACTTGTGGTTCAGAGTATCATGGCAAACCAGATCCTCAGATATGTGCAGTTTTTCTAGTGCACACTGCATTACTCCACCTATTTTAATACCCTTTTTACAAGATTTGGCCAGATTTTTTCTCAATCCCAGATGTTGCTACTGAGCCCTGAAGACAAATTTTAGTGGGAGATTCAGTTCCATGCTCAGACTATCAGTTTGAGAGGTTTCTTATCAACTGTGCCGTATCTACGTTCAATTGAGAGAGAATGTGTTAACCAGAAAGTCTAGGAATAGATTAGCAGCAGATCAGGGCCTGGGAAAAAGTGTACAGCCTAGGTGTATTTATATAGTACAGTTCAGAAAACTCCAGAGAGCAGACAAAGAAAACATGAGAAGTTTGGGATCCTGATACAGAAGTAGTTTTCAAAGAGCAGTGCCACTCTCCATATCCTTCCTGAGTGCCCAAATCAGACACTGATTATTTACAAAGCAGACAGAAGAGGCCTTTAGAAATATAAAGATCTTCTAAGATGACCTGAACGAGGTTCTCTGCTCCCAAAAAGTGTATCTGCTTTTTTAACTATATTAGATGTTGCAATGAAAAGCATTGCCTCTTGTCCTGTCAATGACCTTTAGATCATCACTTCTAAAGCAAAGCACCTCCAGATTGGATTCAGTTCACTGCAGAACACCCATATCCAAACTCCAGTCTCTCTGTTTAGGGTACTTAAAGGGCAGTTGAGAGGTGCTGACCATTTTAGCCTTCAACTTTTATTTCTGTTTGGTGACAAACAGTGGTCTGTCAATATTTATCCTCCAGTTTTGTATCATATTAGCAGCAGGAAAGTATTTCTGTGCAACATGCTCTCAAGAGTTGTGTGTTCCAAGACCATGTTTGCCCATAGCAAGCACTTTAGGGAAGTGATGAAAAGGTGAAAGAAAACCAGGAATACCTGAAGGTATGAAAATCACAGTTCTTAAGAAACAGGTAAGTCACAGGCTGTGTTCCAAAGGAATTTTATATGCAATAAAGCAAGAATACTGAATTAAAAGGACTGAGGTTTAAAGACATTTTTCAAGTACATGAGGAACAAGATGCTGACAACAAAGAGAAGAAGTCCAAGTCCTTTAACCCTTTTCTATGTAAGATCTCCAATACCTCCAACATAAGATACCCTGCTAATAAGTATGATCCCTCAGCATCCTCTAATAAGTCAGATAACTCATGACTGTCATGGTCTTCAGCTTACAAATACAAGCACTATTAAGAAATCCTGTTTAAAAAACAAATAGAACCTGAAAAAAACATGGTATGTTTTAAAAACAGTGGAAATAAAATGGTTCTATCTTTCTTCTTCACCTGTTTTTAAGGGTTTTTATCTTCAGGCTATGCTTGGGTTCATGCTTTCCTTCGGCAGCCATGGCAGACATATTTACCTGGCAATGAAGCTATGATTCAGTCATTCCATGACTCCTGAAGATAAACCTTTAGGAATATCACCAATTACTGCAATACAACAGGCAAGAGCCTACAAAAATACACGTCTGTACTTTCCAGATCATACAGAGCTCTTACACTGAATTCCTTAGTATTCCTCAGGGGGAAAAAACCAACCTGTTTTCTTTGTAGTACAGGAGTTCCTACACAGGTAGATCAAAACAGATAATGTAAAATACTTGTAAATTTTTAAACATTCCTTTGATTTGTATTCCTGATTCCAGTATGCATTTCCTAGAAAAGCCCTAGTGACCAGATATGGGAGAATATTTTTACACGTGCTAGAAAGTGGTTAATGTGTAAATACAGAGTTGCTTCCCTGTGAAAATTCCAGTTATCCTAATTGTAAAGAAACTGGAAAGAAAATACAACATGCAATGTAAATGACCACTCTAGTAAAATATTCTCAACTTGCTTTCAAAAATGCATTATAAACCAACAACTGATACTGAAATGCATGAAAAATACAGCAAGCCTTTTTTCTGTGAACAGAAATGGAATGCATCAAGACAGTTACTTGTCAGGAATTACTTTTCCACAGATACTAGCATGTATTTAAAATTCCCTTACCTGCTGTGCAGCAGCTAGAGAGTGAAAGGAGAAAGAGGCTAAAGATGGCCTTGGAGCAACTTTTGTAAGAGACCTACAACTGATGGCTAAAAAGCCTAAAGCAAGATAGAGATAATGTCCTTAGGGTGTAAGAATTCAGCTGAAAAGGGTTTTCTGAGATTGGAGCTGGGCCTTTATAATATTCAACAGAAACTCTGGTTAAATTTTGAGTGCATTGCTGTAGAAGAGTAAAACTTTGTCATACAACTGACCCAGGGAAAAAAAAACCAACCCAAAGAGATTGAGGCAAATTGCAGTGTTAAAATAGACAAAGCATACACATATTTGTCATCTTGTGTATGTTGGTGTTTTGCTTAAGTTTGCATTTTCTATTAAACATAGAAGAAAGGAAATTAACAGCAGGTCTAACACTATCCCTTTTACCAATTAACAGGTTTTTTTCCTGCAACACTTTCAAAACAATAAAATGTTTAAAAGCAAACTGGAGTAACCATGTATTTCTGAGACCTTGGTATTACAACATTACAGTTTGAGACGGTTTTGGAGTCATGAAAGATTTGAAACAGTTCTGATGTACCTGTCTTCCTTTCCAGTTCTGTTACATGGGAACAGTGTCATAACTTTGACATGGCATGACATTTCTCCACAGCTCTCTTCTGGCTTTCATTTCCTTGCAGCAGCAAAACCACCATGTCACTGTGCTCAGGAATATACAGTCTGGTCAGCAGCTGTCCACAAATGCTTCAAAACACTCCCTTTGGTACAAACCTGTCCCTGTCTTTAAATCAGCCAGGAAATGAATCCATTGTGGTCGATCAAAAGGTCTATTTAACTTCAGCAGAAGTACCCAGGCTTGTATCACTTCAGAATTAGGTACCTGAAAACAACATGCCTTTTAGCAAAAAAAGTCAGATTTGTTTACTTGCATGTTGTTTTGGATGCTCTTACCATTAATACAGTTTCTTTAAAGCTTTGGCTTCAATGAGGCTCTTCACTGAAGGTCTACATGACAGAAGTACAATTTCTGTATGCTTTTTTTGTGTTTTGTTTGATGTGACACTATATACTTCATTTTTTAACAAGGACCATGTTATTTCACAGCTTGAGAAATGGATACTATGTGAATATTGTACTGAAGCAATAAGTAGATACAGATATTAAAGGAAGCAACCTTGGAAGAAAGGCTCAGAAAAATTAAATCTGTCTGAATCAATGCTTTGCCAAAGACAACTTGCACGCTTACGTTAAATACATATAGCAAGTTATAATAAATTAAAATTGCTCCTAAAAGCTCCACTGCATTCTATTTCTCATTGAAAGCTCATAAACAGAACTTCCCTGAAATATGGTATACTAGGTACATGATTTAGTTTCAGACTAGGTTTATATTACATTTCCAGCTCAATTTTATTTTTTTCCAGCAGCTTTCCTCAAATTTGTGACCTTACAGTATATAGAGAAGAAATGTTCTAATAGAAAATGCTCTAAGTAAGTTTCAACTTTCCACTCAGCCACACTGGCTATAAGCATGCCTTCACTCCTGACAGGGCCTTATCTGTACCAAAGATATCATACCATTGCAGTATCATCTCTTCCTAGACTTCTCAAGGAATGTCTCATTTTTGCCAGCTACCCAACAGCAAAAGGCACACAGGAATTTCTTTTCTAATAATTCAACCATTAAAAATGAGAAGTTGGTTTTCACTGAATTATGAAGATGCAAGAGTAGATATTCATAGATTCCCTAAACATTTATTCCAATTCCTCCTATTTTTCCCCTTCCAAGGATGAAGTTTGTCCATAACACTATCTCTTAAAATGGATAATGCAATTAGAAAAAGGTTCAGTGAAATTTTTAAGCTTTTCAAATCAAATGTTTTGTCCATTACATCTCTACTCCATAGATGCACACTACAGAGAAACATTCTTTAATCCATAATTATTCTGCAAGGTTCTCATTTGTTCTCCTGCTCTCATGACATCTTGTTAAGAAACAGCAGTTAATTGAGTTTTTAACTCTAGACTTATAATATCTGGAGCCGAGAAGAAGGCTGGGGGTTTTTATTCTTATAGAATGATATGGATCACTGATAGTCCTTAGCATTATCAGTTTGACCTCTGAGTGGAACAGATGTATGGAAAACTCATTTAGGAGTCAGGTTGACTTCAGTGATTCAAAGTGGCTGATAAATTGTTCAGTATATGCTGTTGATTATTAGAGCTCCAGAAGCTTAACTTCTGCACTGCAAACAATAGCAGACAAGACAGTTTGGATAATGGTTACTGTTACTGAACAGCAGGATAGAACTGTGGTCAGTCATTTCCCAGAAGGTCTTTCCTGGAGTATTAAACCAAATTGTCATTTGGGATTGCTTCATTATATATATATGTTGGAACTTGGAGGTTTCAGTTCAGTCTTTTCCTCAGGAGCCTCAAATTTTCCTCAAATGCTCTTCAGGTTTCCAAACGACTCAAGATCTTTCTTGTAAAGCAAGATCTGTCTGACAATCTGTTTTTAACAGCAGACAGCCTGCTTGATTTTAAGAAGTGGAACTCAAAAATTCTCTGTACTCAAAAACCTCAAGTTAAATACTCCAAGAGACATTAGTTACTGTTCAATAGAAAGTAATGCCTTTCTCTAAGTCCCAAAGATTTTGTGGGAGTGGGATCAATGTGCAGCTGCTTCCAAAGGTGACTCTGTTACCTCCCTGAAGCTACCCTCAAAGAGCCTCACTGCTCCTCAAGCTGAAATTTCTACTTTCATCAGCAAGTCCAATGTGACCTCCTCTTAACCTCTGACACACAATGTTCACAGGAGTGGTACCTCAAGTACTCAAGAGCTGTATTGAGGCTGGCCACCCTGGCCAAGCAGAGACTAGTATTTTCAGCAAAGGCTTTGGTTTTTCTCCACTGCCTTTTTTCCTCAAGTCTAGAAGCAAAAATAAATACATCTACTTTTAGCAATGCAAATGCAGAGTTAGTGGCATCCCATGTGGCAGCAATACACATTACAAGACAGGCTTAAAGAAAAAACCAGTTTTCACTGAAAATTGATCAACTGAACACTTACAATTGCACAAGCATCACTACCTTACCCACACTGAAAATCTACTACTGTCCTTTCCCAGTAAGATGTTTACAGTGTATTCATAAATAACCAGTAGAGTGACTCACAGTGGTTAAAAAAGAGAAGATTATCATAATAGAAAAATTTTATACTTTCTGGAAGACACAGCCCTAGTGAAATCACTGAGAATCCAAGTTCTATAAAGTTTTACATTAACTACCACAATTTTCTTACACAGAATGACACCGATCCACTGAGGCTCTCATAGTGCTAGTGCTCAGTCTTGTAACAATTAAAAACCCACTTTATTCATGTGAACAATCTCACTCATGTCTTGCATGCAGAAAGCTAAGTGTGATTGGTTGGTTTATTCAAGCAAGATGAGAACTGAAGCTCATTCACTCCTGCAGCATTAACTCAGTTCCTGTTATATGAAAAATATATTCTTGCATCTTTCCACTTGTGAAGTATAGAAATAGTTCTTTATGGCAAGACTTTAAGAGCAGAAGAAAAGTCAGTCTCAAAGTTGTCTCCAAACTGCACAGCAAAGTTATATTTGATCATCTCGGAGGAGCATTTTCTTTTCTTCAGAACAGAATAGCAAGATGCACACAAGTAACACATCAATAAGGAAAAATTATTCCAAGTACTAATCAGGGGAAGGAAAGAGATAGCCTGTTAGCATGAATTGAGTAAACCCATCTTTCAACAGCTTCTGTTGTTTTTACTTCAGAGTGAGATAGTGGAAAGTCATTAAAGATTACTGACAACCTGTATATTTGTCCTCCTTTTCTCCACTTCAAACACAGATTGATTCCTGTATTCGTGTTTTCCAGAGACAAGCTACAGATCTAATGAACTGCTCTATTTTTATTTACTTTTTGTGAGAACATTCTTTGACACAAACAGCTTTTTAAAGACAGGGCTTTTTTAATTCCCATTGTTGGAAAATGTGACAATTACACTCTATAGACAACTACAGCTGAATTCAGAGCAAAGTTACTTTGAATATTCTTTATTTCCTGAATTCCTTACTTCATTACATACTAAAACTGCTGTGGGAAGATAACTATAATTGGATCCAAATTCCCATTTGAAACCCAATGTAAAGCATCTTTGCAAGAATGCATAATTAAGCAGCATTTGTTAGAGTCAATTTGAGTGCATAAATTATTGAACACGAGTTAATTTTGGTTGGATTAAAGGCACCACCTGTTCACTCCTATAAAAAAAAAAAAAAAGGACCATAATTTCTGTTTCAGTGAAGTATTTAATTCTTATATATTTAGTTTCATCCTTTCAGTATGCAATTGGTTTACAAACACCCTCCAGTACTGAAAGACTCAACATGTGCCCCATTTATTTGCTGTTCACATGCCTGATAGTGAAGCATCACAGCTCCAAATGTGTTTTCCAGGTAGGGAAAGCAATAGAGAGAGAATAGCTCGGACACAGGAACCACTCTGTGTAAAGGCCTGAATGGCTGCAAGGCAGACTGCTGCTCATCAGAGAGGCTGAGAGCAGCAGTGGCAGTTACTGCCTTGCATGGCAGCTCTTGAGCTGCAGGACTCCCCGACTGCTGGCAAACAGCTGCTAACCAAAGCCTTTCCCAGCAGTGGGAGCATTCTGCTCCTCTCAATAGCTGTTCTATACCAGACTGCTGGGGAAAATGCTCCTTTCCCCTTCTCTTGGGGAGTTGTTTCCAAATGACAAGGCTTAAAAATGGCCTTGCAACTGTGAAGTTTAAAAAGTGGCTTAATAGACTGCAGTGAGTCACAAGCAATCGCTCTAAAAAATTCAATGCAAATTTTTTTTTCCACTGAATCTTTCATCTCTGATGGTAGGATGAACCCTTGACTTGCTGAACATCTGACGAGAACACAGGAAAAATCACAACTTGGGAGGAGAAACAGAAGATTACAAGTTGCATAAAAAAACCCAAAACCTATATGAATCCACAGGCCATGAATCTTGCAGTACTTTAACCCCATTGATGTTGTAAGAAAAGATTCACAGCTGTACCCTGAAAAAACAGACCTGTAATACTCTATCATTTATATTTAATTAATGCAGTGTCTACCCTATACAGTCCCATGTACCTCACAGAGGCTATTTTATCAAAGTATAGGGTTAGAAGTTTATAAGGTAACATTTGTTGAAATAAGCTCTTCAAGAAAAATATTCATAAGATGCAGTTTTGAAAAAAAAAACAACAAACAACCAAAAACCAAAACACTGGAGGAATTTATCCAAGAAGTTCTCCTTTAAAAAGTATTCTAGGGACACTGTCAGTTCCTAGAACAAGATAAAGTGAGTTGTAGACACTACAAAAGCATTACTGTCAGCAGCATGAGATGTTCAAAGGAGAGTTACATTTAAAGCTTTTCAGTTTAGGGGGCACTGTGGGAATTCTGTGGAGGCTGGGATCAGAGACACCCTCTCTCCTCTTCTAGCTGTTGAATTTAAAATCCCAAGTGTTCAATTTCATCAGCAGAGATGCTGAAAAAAAAGAGCACATGAAAACAAGCCCGGTACAATAAAAGCCAGGCAACAACACATGAACATAGTGGCAAGGAAGCAACAAGACTAAAATGTTGCTTAGAAAAAGAAAATAGCAATTTTAAGTTCCCAAAAGAGCAGAGTAAGAGTACAAGACAGTGAGAGTAGGAACTCAGAATAGCTGGCAATGCACCCCCCATCTTCTTCCTGCCCCTGTTTATACCTCCATCTTTATATCAAACTTTAATTGTACATCTTCAGTGTTTAACTGTCAGAGAAGTGCAATGAAAGTAAAATCTTTATGAAGCATGTATGTGACAGGAGAAGTAACAGGGACATAAATGCAATGAGAATTAAATTTTGAATGAGTCACTCCGTTTTTTTTTCCTTGAAGGAGTTTGGGTCCTTGTGCTTAAATATATTACTACAGGTATCTTTACTGCCGTAAGTTTAAGCTTATTATTACAGTTAGGGGAGCTCAGACTGAATTTAATAAACTGATATGTAAAGTATTGGTCCCTCAAATCCCCCAAGTCTTGCCAGAATGACATATCCTTATTCATTAAAGCTGATATCCCATGTAATTCACTTCAA
This sequence comes from Ceyx melanurus, assembly GCA_024611195.1. Classification (NCBI taxonomy): domain Eukaryota; kingdom Metazoa; phylum Chordata; class Aves; order Coraciiformes; family Alcedinidae; genus Ceyx; species Ceyx melanurus. Next base: position 219,043 of record JANHGL010135783.1, on the reverse strand, counting down.
GTCATGAACATCTAGAAACTCACTCAGCTGAACAAAGACTATAGCACATGGTAGAAGCTGGCACCAAGTGCTAAAGATACACGACTCCTGGTGATCTCACCCTGTAGTTGGTCATGCAAAAAATTGTTTTTCTCTTTCACTTCCCTCAGATCCAGACCTTTTGATTTTAGTTTGATGCGAGGATTCGAAAACATAACTGTGAAATCAACTTTGTTTCACCTGACTTGAAATCAAAACCAGTCAGTTTTATACACTTCCCATAGCACTTAGAAGCCTGTTCAGACCAGCCAATCTTTTCTTCGTGACCCTCATGCCAAGTTCCAACCTGGTACTGAATGGAGTGCAAACCTTCCTGATGGAGGAAGCCTCCACAGCCTCTACTCACTCCAAATCTGATTTACCTAATCAGCACCACAACTTATATGCTCCAGAATTTGTAAAGCATTTACCAGCAAGTTAAAAACAGCATAGGATATTTGTAAGGAGTATTTTGATGTCTGTAAGGTACCAGGAGAATATTTTAGCATTTTTCTTTTGATGTCAAGTACTATCTACCAAGCAAATCCACACATTTTTAATTCAAGAGAATGCAAATAGGTGGAGAGTCTGCATTTGTAAGTTTACAATTCTTATTTAAGTAGCTGCTTACATAAATCCTCAGGTATGTATGATTAATTATTTGCTTTCTAATCCCTGTTCAAAAGAATGCATCTGCTTTTATGTTTAAATCAAGTTTTAGCATCCTTTTTAAAGCTTTTGACAAATTAAAAATGCAGACACCTGTACATTCAAAAGAATTCTTGTAATGCTATTGATAATCATCTGCTGCTTAGTACATCTTTGTGAAAGCTGTGAGGAGCTGTCACATTATCTATTTGCTATATTTGCCTTGGAGTTAAGTATATTTTCCCACTAAGGTTTACAATCTCACATTTCACAGGGGAGAGACTGGCATTCCAAGCACTAACACAGATGTTACATATTAGGCTAAAAACTGGATATTATGGAAAAACTAGATCTATGGGAACATACTACAAATTTAACCACCATTTTAGACAATCACCTAACCAGCCAGCCTAACAAAGCTGGATTTGGAGAATAGAAAAACCCTTGACAAGGCAAATCTACTTATATGGACAAGTCAAGACCTTACTAGAAATAATTATGCTCACTGGTTGGAGAGGTGAAAAATGATTAGCTTAAAAACACACTGATGTCCAGACTTCAAACTCCAGGAGACCGTGGGGTTGATTGGGATGACTTTGCTCAAGTTGACACACATTTCTAGTCACTGTAGCCCAAAACCAAAGGCTGCTCTAGCTTTTGAACTTTCTGCAAATGCCAGCAAGCTACCTTCTGCTGGAGACTGCCCTGAGCAGGCAGCTGTTTGGGAGTAAAGGCCCCAGTAATGATGTAGCACCTTTTCATGGAGAAGCACATAGATAAAATACTCTTGTTGCCCCATCGCCTCTGAACCACTGGAGGCTCAGCGAGCATCTCTGAACTTCTAAAAGCAATCCTAGATAAAGTTATATCAAGGAATTTAAGCATTATTATACCATTTATTTTAGAAGAGTTATCTTTGGCCTGAACCAAAAAGCCAGAAACAAATCCCTTTTATCACATTTAAGCTTCAAGACCAACTACAGAGCCTTTTGTTAAGTGCCCCAAAAACCTGTGCCGTGGAAGGGTAGCTCCCTTGGCTCGTACTTGGATGAGACAAAGCTGAGCCTTGTCTTTTCCTCAGCAGAATGCTTGAGGCAGGAGTGAACTGCCAATTGTAAAGTGCTGCAGTCATATCATGCAGAAGGCAGTTTTCTGCTGCTTGCCATCAAACCTGCATGCTGGGCCAGAGGAACACAGGCAAGGTGCTGTAGTGCAGCTCCTAGAGCAGAGGAGCACATTTACTAGCCATGAAATCAGGCCAGTTATCTTTCAGAGGACATTTATCACCCTCCTTCTTCCACTCATGCTGGATGTTTGTGGATGTTGTAATCCAAACCACAGAAGTGTAAATATAAATGGAAAAGGACCTACAGACCTCATCTAAGCATCTTGTATCCCAAAGCAACTGTCTAAACTGCAACTCTACATGCAAAACCTGGTTTGTATCAGTATTTCCTTGCTTATTCCTCAAAAGGGGCCCTTGGCACTGGATTTAGGTCATGACTTTTCCTTTAGTACTTAATTACCCCACACTTGCTTGTGCTTCATTATTCAAAATAACTGTAAAACTTGTCAAACTGTAAAGTCTCCTCATGGCACATGTAATTCAAAGGCTTGTTACATCAAGCTCACTGCCAGTGATAACTCAACCCTTTTCCATTCAATTATAGAACACACTGGTTTTCCTGCTGAGTCACCTCAAATTCAATTTCTCATTGAGAATTCAACTAAATGACTCGCCCATGAATTAACAATGCAGAATGCTAACACAGACATTGAATTATATTACATTTCAGTGACTGCAAGTTGTAATTGCAGCTGACAAGGTCTGCTTTTTTTTTCCTTCTGCCTTTCCAGTTTTGACTTACTGATCCCCACTTTAAATACAACACTCAGTAGCAAATGAAACCCAAACAAGCACCACTGGAGTTTAGGCTGCATGTCAGTTGGTCACACAAGCAATGCTTCTGTTTCATCTACTAAATGTGGTAGTGAGATCTTCTCCAGAGTGGTCTGATGGACCACAGACAATACAGAGTTAACTGTTTTACTCACTAATAACACCTGTTATCCTGAAACTACACTTCAGTGCATGAAACATTCTTTGGTTAGCACAGTCACCTGCCGGCAAGAAGAGAAAATAAACAGATACAGTCCACATCAGAGCAGACAGAACTCTGTTTCTGCTTCCTAAAAATAAACATGTTGTCTACCACAGCCTTTTTATTTAATCTGCAGTGGTTTGGCTCATGGAATAAAACCCAAACTCCAAATAAAATTAAAAATCCAACTCAAATTATAGTGTAACTTCCCAATGCCACCTGATTAAGCTAATTACCCACCATCCTGGATATTCAGAGTATCTAACCAAACCTGATGAGCTATGAAAATTAAGCTGTAATTGATTAGAACAGTATTTCTGGCAAAATGAAAGTAACACAAGATTGTTAACTGCTACAGTATTTTGAATATTCACAGTTATTCTACTAAAGCTGCAAGAAACAGAGTGCAATTATTAGCCAGAAATTTCAAAACAGCAAGATGTTTCATTTTTTAAATTTTGTTTTTATTAAATGAAAACCACTTAAAGCAAGTTATGTGTTTACCTTATTTTGGAAGGAAACCAAAAGACTTTATAGCAGTATGTCTATTTTGGAACAGCTGAACCTGTGATGACCTGTTTTGCAAGAGATTTTCTTTCCAAGAAATCCCAAGAACAGGCATGGAGAGCTCTGCTGTGTATACCAAAGCATCTCCAGTGAGACTGATGTGGAACTAGCACTATGTAGTAGAGCTGACTAAGTCTACTAGGGATATTTCAATTGCCCTCTTTTACACTTGAGTCACTGGTATGTGGTGCTGATAATTACCTGAATAACAATAAAATAACACACAAGTATTGAGTGCTTGAGTAACAACAAAATAATAAAGTGGCTTAGAGAGCTTAAAACATACTTGTCCATTAGTATCAGCAGCTTTCTTGGGTAATGATTCAGGTGCAGACAAATATACAGACTTTGCATTTAGTTGAAAACACCAAGATGCTTTCAACAGTATTTGCTGTCATCAAAATTCAAACATTTTAGCAGAGTAGCTCAGTCTCAAGAAGAAACCTCACCTGGCTTTCTGGCAGTTAGCCCAGTTCCACACTTCCAGCACAACTGCCTAGAAATTGTGGACTCCAGGGTGATTGCAAAGAATTTCATGTTTTAGTTGTCCCAAGAATCAAACAAAATTTCAGAATACTGACCTCCCAGACATATATTGTACACAAGGTTAACCAAAACAAATCCTAAGTAGATACATTTACACACACAGTTCCTTAGTTTCTCATCACAGTTCCCTTATGTGAAAAGTGCACTTCTAAATGGCAAGAGACCCGCCTGCAACATGTTCCATACAGATTACCAAGATCAACTGCTAGAAGAAAACTACTAACACTAAGAAAAAAAAAGGTGTACCTTTTTTTTACAGTAATATTGTTCTGGATTTTAGCATATTCAGCCTCTAAGTTTGTGACTGAAATGCTTTATCTGCTGCTTTCTGAAACAGGCAAGCCATAATTTTTAATGACATCTAGGATGAAAAGTCAAGACATGTTACTGCTGACTATGACACTTTACAGCTTTTCCAGCTTTTTTTCCTCATGGCATAGGCACTTTCCTTCTTTTTACTCCTTAATATAATGGATCATTTAGTAATGAGAGAAGAAATGCCAATCTATTTTTATTGTTGTGGGGTTTTTTTGTTTTGGGATTTTTTTTTAATGTATTTTAATGGGGGTGATCTGCAATTTTAATAGCTGAAGTGCATTCTTCCATTCCTAGCTCTGGTCACATCAGCTTTGCTTCTAAATGATACTTTTCCATACAGATAAATCATTGATATAATTCTCCAGATAAAATCAGGCTGGAGTTGAAAACTGGGTTATAGCAAGACACTCCAGGACTCATTCAAGCTACATTATAAACTGGATCCTTTTGGGCCACCTGATGATATCAGAAAGCAACTTAAACACTGCCTGCATGGATAGCTGGTGCTAATGGGCTGGACTGGCAACCATTTTGCTCCTACCCTGTGTCAGCAGAGGTTCCCAGAGCAATTATCTTGGAGATCTCCAGGAAACTGATAAAATAGATGAATACATGAGCAAAATATTGTTAATGTACATATCAGAACATCAGCTAAGGTCGCACAGATCTGAAGCCACAAGGTAGAAAAGTGGTTTTCCATCAAGATGTGTCTTCCTGGGGTCCTTCTGCATTCCAGCATTTCAAGCTTGTGAATTATTACCAATGCTGGCACTCGAGGACTGACTAGGCTTGTGGGAACAATGTACTTCTCTAGCTGATTATCAACCATTCATCTGGCTAATGTGAGGCCAAATCTGGCCTGACTGCCTTGCTCAAGGGAATAGAATTAACTCTGCAGTCAGGTTGCATTTACAAAGCAGGATGAGCCCCAGGAGGTGCAGCCTGTGAGCAAGAGCTCCTGCTGCCACCCAACGTACAAAAATGGACTTGCCAGGAAAATCAGGACTTTTGAGAAGTGAGTGACACACATGAAACACCCCCTTATGGCAGCCAAAAAAAGGAATGTATAGACAAATTGATTTTTTTTACATTTCCCTGAATCTCTGACCGGTTGAAAAATCATTCCTTATATTCTTCCACTAAAACTGCCTCATGAGTAAGGGGTGACCTTAGAAACCATGTTTGAAAACAGCTAAGTATGTTCAAGTATTATTGATTGCACAAGTAATAGCGCCAAAAGTGATTACACAGTGTGATACTTACAAAAATAATTACACTTCAGAAAAATCCAAATTAATTTGTACACTTCTGCCACACTTTGAAAGTTGTTGACATTTCATTGTAGTGCTCCTAATGAAATGAAAATTATTAATAATTGTTTCTACTTCAGTATGACAAATGTCATTTATATTAGGATGTGAATTTGTCAGTAACTCATCAGAACACTAAGTCGACTTTTGGCTTATGCTAGTGACTGAAAGGGGGATTATTCATATTTATCAGATGCAGGTTTAGACAGGCCAACCATATTATGATAATAAGAATGGCAATTCCTAACTGTGGAGCAACTTGTATGGTGTACTCCACCTTCTTAGAAATCACTCTGAAAACACCTTAAAAAAAGTGAAAAATGAAGCTGCTTGGGCACAAGATAAAGTTTTTTCTTCTTCAACCCACTTGAATACTGAATATAAAATATACTAGTGTGATTAGCTTAACACCAGGGCTATTGCCTTAAGTAAATTTCCTTTTTATGATGCATAATATAGTACAAACAAAATAATAAAGTTTTAAAATACTGTAATAAAGAAACCACAAAGCTCTTAGAATACTTAAAAAGCAAAAAAAAAAAATTAAAATTCACACAAACTGTAACTGAAGACCCTTACTATTTTAATGCTATCATCAGGTCAACTGACAACCAGATCATTTGCCAAGGTAATTATAGCAAACCAATCAAAAAGTTACAAATAGACTTTTGGAAAACCTGTCTCCAAGATGTTCACATAGTGCTCATCTACTGCTCTCCACTCTGACTGAACTCTTGAACTCAGGATGCTATCAAGATTCAAGTTTACTTTCCAATAGCTGATCTGAAAATGCATAGAATGAAATATCTGGCTTTTGAAGATTTAAAAGATTCCACTGTAAGTATATACAACACATGATTTGGAAAATATATTTTTCACCACTGCCGTTAATTCATTGATTGACCAAAGTCTACTCAAAGGTCAATACATTTTTTTTGTTCAAGTGCTGTTTAAGGAGTACTTCCAGACCTATCAAACCCATTATGTTAGGCAAAGATAACTGGGCTGGATATGCAGTGGTTTCCTCAGAAAGAAGTATTATCAAGAGCCAGTTTTGTAAAATCAAAGCCTCATGCAATGATGGCTGCATTAATATTTTAAAACTTTTCTCATTTATCCAGAACATATTTCAGTAGCTCTGATTGATGATAAAAACTTGGTTGTAGATGCCACACCGAATATAGGAGTCTGCTAGAGATCTGCATTGCCAGTACTTGGGGAATGGGTTCTCCTGCTTTTCCAGTTGTTACTGCAAATCCCAATGCCATATTATCAGGTTTGAAAGAACAGGTTGCATAAAGCTACCCGTTCAGTAAACAGAACTTCGTTTACAGAATATCCATCAGAAAAAAAACCACGAACAACCCACACCTTAAACAAAACCAACAAAAAAGCAAGCAACAAACCAACACCTAAACAAAACCAGTAGTAGCATGTGTTTTCAACAACTTTCTCCTAGATCTGGGTAGAATGTTTATCCCTTTTGTAACACTTCAAACACATCATCAACATGAAATGCTTTGATCTGATTTCTATTATACTTTGCAATTGGAAACAGTAAAGAAAAGGCTATTAAAGGAACTTTCTCTGAGAAACAAGCAGATACTCAACATGGTGACAAAAGCAGTTTAAGTGGTCAAACTGCAGCAGAAACTAAGCAGCAGCTAGTCCGGCACAACTGGCTAGGTTTTGATTATATGAACGACCCACTTCACCGCCATTCTGTTTCATGTTTCTCTTCCAGCAGGTAACCATGAGCCTCTCAAAATAAAATCCTTGCCTCAGTTCTCCCTTTACAGTCTCATCAGTACCTTCACACTTAGAAGTTAAAATGGAAAAAAACTAAATGGACTAGAAACATTTCAGTTTTCATCTTATGCTTTTCTTCTTTTATCCCATTCAGCCATAAATCTCTGGTTTATCCCTGTTCAGTGTTATCATACTCATGGTATTTAGATTGATGATGTTTATTTCTCCTACAGTTCCAGTTCTCAGACTCTTAAAATTATTTGAGAATCCCAACTTCAATTTAAAAATCCTTATATTGCTAGCTCTCAAGTTCTGGAGAACAGTATGAAAGTATGACTCAAGTGTACTCTAAAAGCTCTGTGTGAAAGGCAAAGAAAGGGTTTACTCTGAACAAAACAGAAACGAGAGGATACATTCTTAATGTAGTTTCAGAGTTGCTTGATGGAAATTTTTTTAATTGCAAGTTTTTATGAAGCAATTACATGTAAGTACTACACCTTGATCATAAACATCTATTTTACAAAAACCTCACAAACCTGGTGTAGTTTATAACAGGCTGAGTCTTTGAGAAGCCCTGTCAATAGTACCAGAGACTTGATATTAAATAACCAGAAAAATCATCTCACATACAACACTTCCTCCTCAAAGTGATGTATAAGAGTGATAAACTTCAGAATTTTTTTGTTAGGTAGGTGGTGCTCCAAGGACATAGCCCACATACATTAATATTACAACCAAACAATACTAGTCACAGATACTGCCACCAATAAAACCACCTGCAAACTTTCATTTTGTCTTTGAAGGAACTTAGCAAACCCTTGGCCCCTCAAGAGGACAACAAGCACCCTACAAGAGAAAAAGCTCCTAAAGAAACACATTTCCCATCACAGAAAGAGAACTGCCAGGGCAGTATCCGCTGTGGCCCAGCTACAGCAAGCATTGGGCAGGCAGAGCTTCGCCTCAGCACAACCAGGCTGAAAAATGCCCCTACACACTTCTTCAAAAGCAACAAAAAAATGCTCCTACTTTCCCCAGACCCCCCCCCCCAACTTACCTCCACCAGCTACTCTCCCTCGCTGAGCAAGAAGGGGTCTGCTCTGGCGCTCCGGGATTTGTAACCGCGGAGGCGGGAAAAGGGGGCAGCGGGGACAGGAGGGGGCGGCACGAGCGCCTTTAAGAGCTGCGGGGACGCTGCCCCTGTTTTCCTCGCGCTGGGCAGGGCCGCCTCAGCCCACACAGGTGCTGCTGATTTGAGGGAAAGCGCATGTTTGTTTAGTTTGGGGTTGTTTTGATTTGGTTTTTTAATTATTCCAACCACTTGTGGTTTACGTCGTTGCCTCAGAAGGCTCTGAGAAGGTAAGAAACTTGAGAGAGTCTGGGGGTGTTTCTGGGAGATAGAAGGTTTTTCCTGGTTCTAGCTCAAATAGGCCCGGCCTGGCTGAGCCATAGTCACCCACAGTTTGTCTGTTCAGCTTTCTGCCTCACCTCTGACAGTGCTCTGTGTCCCGATGGCTCTGCCTTGTGGCCTAGCAGGCTGTAAGTGGTCTCTGCTGCTTCACCTGTGGGTGCAGTGTGGCTGGGGAGGGTGCTGGTGGCTGGGGAGGGTGCTGCTGGGAGGGAGAGGAAGGCAGCCAGAGCCCTTGAGTATTTCCTTTGGTATTTATCTGGCTTTTGGTAAGCCTCTGACCTGTGTGAGTTGGTTTGTGAATCCCTGGTTGTAGGCTCTAGAGCCTGGAGAAGCACATGAGTTTGAGTTTAAATTCAAAAGCTCTGTTATCCCTGATTTCTGGAGAAATAATACAGGTAGTGGTTACAGTCTCTGGTGTGGCTTGAAATGCTTTGGGCTAAGTCTGACTCTCACCTTCTTCTTCCAGAAGGTATCCTTATTTGATAAAGGAGCTGAGGTGTGAGGAAAGCTGCTTCTGCCTGTTACTGTGTTTAAAGGGAATGTGTATGTTTTTTTTCTGTTGAGTATGGAACATGAAGTAAAAATAAAAACAGGAGAATTGGGCAGGGAGATTTGAAAGCTAAGACTTGTATATTGCCTACTTAAAATTGGTGGCCTGATAAGCAAGAGGGAGGGGGGAGATCAGTTGCTAAGTTGATATGGGAGACAGTTGCTGTATGTAGTTTTCCTGCTTCTCTGGTTCAGAAGTACTTTACTTTCTTGGAGTTGTTGTTCCCAGACTTTGCAAAGAAGGTTTGAGCTCTAAGTAAATGCTTGTGTTTGGAGAACTTATGAGCTGGTTCACTAATTACAGAACAGGGTGGAAAGGTTACAGCTAGAAAGCTACAATACATGCATATCTGCAAACCTTAATTGTACTTGAGTTTTATTCCTGTTCAGGCTACATTTGGAATATCGTTTAGAGGTTAGCATATTGCTTAGAGGTATGAATAAAAAGCCTTAATTAACACAATACCAAAGAACTTTGGTTTCTTATTTGGTCTCAGGAAAAAAAAAAATCATTAGCTGAGTAATGATATGTTCCCCTGAAGTGAAAAATTAGCACCCTACTAATATTTCTTTCAAACCCTCTTGATTTTAAATTAAGAATAGTAGTTTTGTGATTAAATCCCTGGGTAGAAATTCAGTAGATTTGGGTTCCACTCTCAGATCTGAGCTACACTCATTATGTGACCCTGGGTTATGTGTTAGTTAACAGGGCTGACTTTTCAGCACCCATCTCCTTTTAATTATGAGTACAGTGCAGTTGAGAAATTGCCAATGGGACTAGCACATCTTTTTGCATTAGCTGCAGTTGACTTTGAACCTGGCTGTTTCCTAAATGTGGAGAAACAGGTTCTCCACTTAACTGGGATACTGGAATTGTCTATTAATTAGTATTGTGAAGTGCTGAGATATTGTAGAGAAGGGAATTGTTTAACTAGAGAAATACATTTATTACAATAAATTAACATAACATTAATGCTACTGTCCTGTTTTCTTCAGTTTGGTAGGGTGACTATTTTGCAGCTTTCTAAAGTTGTCTCCAAAGTATGAGACACCATCTCTGTGTTTGAAAATCTTTAGCTTTCTATGTTGTTATGAAAAGATCATAGGATATATGCAAATATTTCCAGTTAGGGAAGGATTTGAAGAGAGTACAAGTATTTCAGAAGCCAGAAAAAACTAATTAAAAACAAACAAACAAAAAAACCCAACAGAAACACCAACAAGTTCAGGAAAATAATTCTACAATGCATCTTCAAGTTGTGTAGGATGGGAACTGTTTTTGCTATACAAAAAGACACTTTAGCATTTCCATAGCTTACAGTTTTTCTTTTTTATTACAGGAAGAGAGAATACCCTTTATTCCAGAAGTTAACCTTTTGCCACCTTCTGAAAGGTAAAATTATCTTAATTGTTATTGACAAGCTTTTGGTCTTCCTGGCTGCATCTAATAGCTCTTGTTTCTGGGATGAAGTGATTGGGTGAAAAATGATCTTAAGTTTAAACTTTGTGAACTGCTGTAGTTATATCTGAAAAAACCTGCTGAAAGTGTGGAAATTTTGTTTCTTTCTGTAAGCTGCATATTTGACTAGACAGAATATGGTAAGATGTGTTTAAGCTGAAACTTAGTTTAGTAGCAAAGGTGCTCATAATGACTGGTAAAATGTGGATGAGCAAATCATGCTTTGTAAGTTCTCAATCTCAACAGCTCTCTGGCTTTTCTTGCCATCACTTTAAGAGACTACAGCAATGAGCCTTCTAAAATAAATGGCTCTGTTTTGGCCCAGAGAATGACTCTAGTGATATACCTGCAGTCATTTAGGAAGGCAGTTTGATTTGTATGCTGATAGGAGGTCAGCAACTTCTGTGCTCTCCTCTCCTAAACATGCTGATTAAAACCAAGCAAACAAACAAACAAAAAAACAGGAAGATAAATGTCTAGACTATTAGTCTGAGACTTGTTTCAGGATGACTTCGAAAACATTGGTTAATAAACAAAACTGAAATGATTTAGTGGAATTTTAATTGCATTAAGTACTTATTCTCTTGCTACATAATTTACTATTGCTTCTTGTTGTTTACTGTGTGTTGTTTTGTGACATGGTATTTTAATGGAGTGTGATGAACTGGTACTGCTATTTTGCTATAGAAAGCAAGTGTGACTCTTGTTGTGTGAAACATGAGCAACTTGTGCATTCCAGTTCCTCCAGTGTATAAAGTCCCATCAGTCTGATGAGTTGGATGAAGAGAGATAAAGTAGATTAGGAAGTAATGACTAGAGGAAAAAAATATATGAAGTTCTTTTCACATTTAGCTCAGGATCATTGTACAGAATCTCAGGAGCCATTATTTTAAGCATTAGTGTATAATGCGGTACAGTACATTAAGTTTAATGTACAGCAGTTGGAAACTCAGGATGACTACTGTAAACTTGCCCTCACTGCCAGTTTTCACAATGACCTTCTGTCTTCATTAGGCAATACTCTGAAATTGCTCTAAGTATCCCAGTATGGATCCTTTGATAGTATAAAGTAGAATATGGATTGATGTTAATGGAGCCATTCGCATTTATTTGTCTAAGTTTCAATATTCTCTCACATCATAAATCATAATGGACATCAGGAAAGTAATTTTACACAAATGTAAAACAGTGAAAATGAAAAAAACAGTTGACTCCATTATTCAATGCTTAGTAGCAGAAATGTGAAACATGTATGTGTGTATTTCCCAAGCTTCATTGTTAGCATGATATGAAGCAATGAGTGGGCAAGAACAGGAAAAAAGGAAGAGTAACTTTCACCACAGTAAGAGGACAGCATTCACTACTATCTGACCCTTCAGGGTGAAGTCTTTGAAGTCTTTGTATTCTCTCTGGTTCTTGCATTTGTCCTGTGTAGGCAGAGTGAGTGATCACTGATGAATGTACAGATTTTGGCTTTCTCTATAAAGTGTACTGACAGCTCAGGTGGTGTCTGTATTGCTAAAGGAATTAGTGACCTGTTTGACAAGGTCATTTCTGGCTGCTATGTCATGACATCTGCTCAATAGAGTACAAAAAATATTACTCATGGATTCTTTGATAACTAAAATGGTATTAATCTTTTAAAGCTCTAGTTTTAATAGAGAAAGTTGTTGGACAGGAAAGGATATCCCAAGTCTAAGTCTAGAGCCCCTGTTATTACCGACAACCACATTAAATAATTTGAATATTTGAGGTGTTTCTGTAAAGCAAATGCATAATAGAAATAATAATTCCTAGGTAAATGACAGCTAGTCAGGCAAGCCTGAACATCTGTTTTATAGTGAATGATCATTGAACACTTCTGGCATCTGGTGCTCTATTTTTACCCCCAAAATCCATACAATATTTAAACCCTTTTCATGCTGCATTTTGATGACTCATTATTCCATATTGATATGCTACAAAGCTGTGATTTCCTTATGTATAAAAAAGACTTGCTGGGTTTGTCAAGGGAATTTGTAAGGAAAGCATCTATAGAATATAGGAGCTGTGAGATAGCAGAAAGCATTTAATCATGGCAATGGCTTTTTCAAGTGATTTTTCTTTGTGACAAACTAAATATGTATTGTATTATTTGTGGATCAGTATATCTAACGTCAGCACACATTGCTGTTTATTGACTCATTTTATCACGCTCAACTGTCACCAGCTTCTTATTAATCTGTCTCTGAAGGATCAAAATGCTTTAATAAATATGTTAGTTCCTTTAGATCTTAGGCTGGAATGGAACTGTTAGTTAAACGTACTGTGACTTTGAGTGAAGATACTGTTAGAGAGATTTAAAATGGGAGCATGTTATATGAATCCAAGAGTGACAAGGAGAATGCATCATTCTCTTAATGGCCAATTAGGACTCAAAAGATAAAAATAAAGTAAAAAAACACTTTCTATATAAAATGTGAGATGACTTAATTATGTGGTACAATTGTTTTATCAAAGAGATAATTAATTTTGTAGTTTCATAGTGAAAACTCATTGCTGGTGTGGGCTGTTCATTTCTGTGGACTGATTCATGTGCTTTAACATGAGTGTATGTAATGTATGCATGTGTGTATGCAGTGTATGCTCAGGAAGGTGTCCACCTTTCATTGTCATAAAAAGTATGTACTTAAGTTGAATTTTTACTTTATTCAAGGGTATGAAAATGCATCTTATTCTCTTTAGCTGGCAGGGACAAATGCAGACACTGAAAGGACTGTCAGACCTTATGTCTTTCTGCAGAGGCAAGTGAGTGTGCTAGGCTAATGGCAGAAAGATGATTTTTCAGTGTAGTCAGAATAAGTGTGCCCTTCTGAGCAGAGCAGTCAAGGTTTGGCTTCTATCAAGGGACTCAAATGACAGGCAAGATGCAGGAGTGGTTGATTTGTGACATGTCCAAGGGAAAAGGCATTTGAAGAGCAGCACCAGATTTGAGAAATTAAGCTCATGCAGGTGATGTTGTCATTGGTCACTGTATAATGCAAATTCAGGTTCTTTGGTAGTTCTTCCTATTTGAACCTGCAAATCACATGTGAACTCCCTGAAGTATGAGCAAGTCTTTTATTGTATTTCTGTATTAACTAGTGTTCCTGAGCATATATTTCACCATTTAAAAGAATGATACCTTGCATCTTTCCTTTTGATGGTCAGGATATTTAGCTTAAGATCTTAACATTAAGTTAGAGTTAGTTTTTGGTTTTGATGCATAGCTTTGGAAACCAAACACCACATTTATTTGCAGGTGCCTGCATATCCCTCTTATTTTAAGACTTTATATATCTTGAGCTTAACAAATATTTTTATTGTATGTAGTATTGGTTAATTCAAGCTCCTGCTGGAAATGCCTCATAAGTATCAGAACTTGTATTTTTTTAAAAGTTTTTTTTTGTAATCTGGTCTTTTCTATTATACTCACATTGAGGTGTTTGTAGTAGTTAGCAAGTCAGATAATTTGATGAACATCCAAATGTGGAAACAGAATTTTATTGGTGTACAGTTGTGTACATATTGCAGATGATCATGTGTGACAGTCTCTGCTTGTTAAACTTCTTAGTATCATTTTTGAAATGCAAGCCCCAAATGGCAGAAATCAGTTAGTTTTCAATTGCAAGTGTTAGTGCAGCTGCAGACAAATGCATGTTGCACCCAGTAGGACAGGACACCCATCCATCAGTCTGCTTTGGGAGAGATGCTAACAGTTTGGCAGTACTTTATTCCTCTTAAATCTTAGCATCAACCCATGATGTTATGAGTACATTCCCTGGCTTTTCCTCTGTCACTGTATATTGCCACCGGGAAATGAAGCATAAAAAGGCTGCCATTAGAGCACATCATTAAATAAGTCTGTATGAATTCCAACTGTTGAACAATTGATCAGTTCCATTTTGAGCAAAAGGGATGTTTCATCCAGATTTGAATTCTTTTAGCATGAAAAAAAAAAAATCCATGTTTTAGTGGTGCCTTTAATTTCCTTTAATTTTTCTTTTAGAAATTGTGTGGATAATATCAGCCCTATCTTGTAAAGGAAAAGATCAAAGCATAACAGAACTTACGTGTGTGTGCTAAATGTGAGAAAGTTAGAAATTAACTCCCAAGTGCTGTAAGTGTTCTGAACTATCTGCAAGTAATTCATGCTGAGGGGCTGAGATGCCCTCTTCTAGCTGGGTGCAGAGCACAGTCACAACTGTTCAATTAGCTGCAGTGGGAGACTGGGTGTACCTGCCACAGCACTTTTGCCCTGTGCTCAAGTTGTTCTGTTATATTCAGTTTACTGGTTCACTCATTTTGAAGCTTTGGTGCTTTGCAGGGCTATTTTTATGAAGTTCAACTACTTGTCTTCTAACTTTATGTGGAAAAAGTTTATTGAAGACACCAAGCTGTAATGTTAAGACCTGTACCTTATTTTTCTTAAGTTGGACTTGTCCTTGAATACAGACATCCACCAACTGAAAGCACACAAACCTCTGAGTAGTTAAATACAGATTATGGTGTTGAAGTAGTTTCTATTTGGAGATGTGTTATATAGACATTTTGTATTAAAATCTATGAGGTTTTCAGTACCTTTGAAAGGTCTTTAATGCTGAAAATATTAAATCAGTATTAGATATCTATATAAAGAAATTGGGTCCAGTGAAGAGGGTGTATCTTGCCTATACTGCTACATTAGTGCTGTGGCACAACATTTATGCTTCTGCTTGAAAAACTGACAGTGGATACAATGTCTTCTATAGGTAAACATGGGATTAATGTTTTACATCACTGAATCACTAGTGTTTTGGCAAATACAAATAACATGTATCCATAAACGTTTATTTAATGCAGCTCATAGACCTTAATTTTGCATCTCTGCTTTGGAACAAGTGAATGTTTACCAAATTTAAATCATTTACCAAAGGATTAAACTTCAAACATGTAATTCAAGCTAGACAAAAGGGATTTTCAGGTGTTGAAGTAGTTTGAATTAGTAGCACTATGGGTGACAAATGAGTCAGATTCCACACTGCTAATGATCATGAGATCACTGTGTAGTTCGTTATGTTGTTGTCAAGTGTGTTGTGACATTTTTGATCATGAAGACAGTCAATCACGACTCTTGTCAGAATTACTGTACTTTGGAACCCTAAACCCATCTTTCATGCTGCATAGCAATTGTCTTGATGAGACCTAGTAACTTGAGAATTATTAGGGAGTAGGGAGCTGATAGAATATTCTTCTTATTCTTGGAACTACAGACAAGTACTTAATGTCATCTACCTGTCTCCTGGTGCTGAGAAGGAGCTTGTAACAGCAAGTGGACAGAGTGCACAGCTGTGCAGTCAAGTGAGGTTCCAGAGCTGCTGCAGCTCTGCTATCACTCTATAGTTAAAATATCCTTACATTTTCTTAGAAGTATCAAAGGGAAAAGCAATTCACAATGATAAAATGAGTGTCGAAGTACATTCTAATAGAATACTGTGTGATTTTTGGAGTTTACATCCTTTTTAAATAAATAGTTACCAGAAGCCTAATCCAAGCTTCATTACCAGTTTCTGCCTAAGTAATCCTCAAACAGTGAAGTTTACTCTAGAATGCCATGGTCTTGGGGGATGGAAGGCTCTAATATTAGTGTGCATACTTATGGACTGCAGGAGTAGGAATATGAATACTTCCTTACTATGGGAGAATGTAAAAGCTGGATGTATGTGCAGTGGTTTCATAGTAACCCTCCTGAAGCCAGGTGGTTGAGTTCAGGTAAAACCACTCTGCTTTTTTTGCTGTGTAAACTGGTCACTATTCAGTGTCAAATTTGAACA
Organism: Ceyx melanurus; assembly: GCA_024611195.1. Lineage (NCBI taxonomy): Eukaryota > Metazoa > Chordata > Aves > Coraciiformes > Alcedinidae > Ceyx > Ceyx melanurus. Next base: position 202,538 of record JANHGL010135783.1, on the reverse strand, counting down.
GACACTTTTGTTTTGAAAGCTGCAGTATTTCTGTCCATTTTAATTGTATTCACAGAAAAAAAACCACAACAAAAAACAACAAACAAAAACCAACAAACCCTAAAGCTCTGCCTTTGTCAAAGTAGGATATGGAGTTCAGAATTAGCATTCACAACTTCAAGGACCATGTCTGCTACAGAGTATTCCTTCTGCTTCATTATGTTGATGTTTCCATCAAGTTTTTTGCACTTTCACTCCTGTGTCTCATGACTCTTCTTACCAGTCAGAATTATTTCACAGTTCCTCACTAAATAGCAATTGTTCCATAGTTTCCTCTTGGTGTTTTGCAGTCCAGTCTCACAAAGACACATTCTGCTCAAGCAGAATCTCTTCTGAGGGGAGCTGATAGGCCTTTTTCACTGAAGACTTCCTCTCCATTTCCTAACTAATCCATCTCCTTTTTTTATCACTACATGCATGTCTTCATCAGGACTTTCACACACTCAAAAACATCCCCTTGATTTTGGTGGTTGGAAATTAAATGCTGAAACCATGCAGTGTTCATGGTCTCAGCATACTTGAAAAATAATTGAAAGTTTAATACCAACAAAACTTGAAAAATAGTTAATAATGTTAACTGCTTGATATAATTCAAGCCCTAGAAAGTTGAGCTGGCTTGTGCAATGAACCTGAGCAAACAATCTTCTAGACTACTTAAGGAGCCAAAGGTTGACACCATGGAGATGAAGCTGGAATATGTGTTCTGTGATGGAAGATGAAATGGTGTTTGGAGTGAAAGCTGTATCTATTGACCTAATCAGGGAAAAAAACCAGCTACCTAGTCAACTTCAAGATGATTCTCTAATGAAAACTTCAGGAGTCCAGTTAATCCAGATCACTTAATAGCTTGGGTTAAAGTACTTCTACCTCGTGCTATACTTAAAGTTCTTCCAAAAAAATTTGGAGAATGTGGGTCAGTGTTTAACTGTATGAAAGACATTAAATATTAAGGCCTGAATCTTGCTGCTTAGGTACATGGCTGCTAAATTTCAATGTGTACATGTGTCTGAACTGGAAGATACAGGAAATTTTTAGCTCAAGCCAACATTGCACCTGAAGTATCAATGTAAATTACATGATGTCTACACTTAGTTGTGCGCACTTAAAGGAATGCTACAGCTGCTTAAAATATGTTTGTTTTTTAAATTAAACTGACACTCAACACCATAATTTATGAATGCTTCCTCTACCAATGTTCTATTAATTCCAAAACAAGAAACAAGATCTTTCCTGTATTTCTCTTGTTCTCTGCTGCTTAGAATCTCTCCCATGATCCCAAGTCAGTGAAAATACACTGGATCCAGGTGTTCTGCTGGCTTTAACCTGTTCTTCAGCACTACAGTTCTTATGACACTATATCTCTCATGTCAAGAGGACCTGCCCATTTTGTCACATTTTGAGAATTCATTGTATGAGGCTTTTGGCCTTATCTTCATTTTGAAAAGAAGTTCTGTGAACAGCAAAGCTGGAGTGTAATCCTACCAAAAGAACATTCTTCTTTCTGTGGAACATTGCATTTATTAATGCTTGTCCCATAAACAATAAAACTTATTGAGGCATGAAACAAGTTGGTGTGAAAGTGCTCGTTGCTATGATATTGAAAAAAAGGAGTATTTTCTGGATTCACAGTGATATAACATTATACTAGCAGTTGCCTTTGTTAGAAGAACAAATATTATCAGAGATTAAAGGAAAAAGAGGGTAATTCAACCACGTCTCCAATGTATGCGAGGTATTTAAATTGAATCTTTATTTCCTCTGAACATTTTGATCTTTTGCCATATGAAAAGCATCTACCATGTTTTTGACTGTATGGAAAGTTTCCCTTTAGGATTTAGAAGGAAGCTGCAGGAGAGAGAAAAAAAGAAAAAAAAAAAGATGGTCTATTGTTAAATCTTCAAAGAAAAAGATTCTGGGATGAAAGCAGAATTGAGATACAAAAGGTGGTTTGAGGTATTAAATGTTTCAAAATGTGTTTCTGGCCCCTGCCTACTGGCCAGTTTCAAATTTACTGTCTAAGAACTGAAACTCAAAGGTGGTTTGGAAATGCCTTTTTCCTGCACTAACTAATGTGAGGACATACAGACCTTTAGTCTGAACACATGGCACTAAAAATATACATGTGTGCAGTCTTTGTTTCAGAGTCACATTCTTCCTTTCATTTGTTGCTGAAATCAAAGTTTTTGTGTTCTTGAAAAGGCTGAGCCTGTGTAAAGTCAAGCTTTGAAATGCTGTTCTCTTGACATTATAAGACCATGAAAGGTAGAACTTTGACTAACTGAATTATTCTTTCACCTTAAAGATACATTGTCAAGTTTGCCAGGCTCTAAATATGACCCACCCTGTTTTGTTTACTATGTCTTACTCGTGATGCTCTTCTGGATATAGTGCTTCAAAGCTTGCTTTTCATTAAATTAAACAAATGAAAATCCAGAAACAGGTTTCCAGTGACTTCTGCATAATTCAGATCATTGTAGGTAGGTGGCTGCAGTGTACAAACTGTTTCCACTGACTAGTGCTTATCAAACAATCACCACAAGAGATTTAGCACACGTGGTCTTTTGAAGTGTGGATATAGTGCTGATTAAAGTCAGTGATAGCTCTTCATATGAATCCTGGGATAAGCCTTGTCCCCATTATAAATATATTCTATTACAATAATTGTCAGGCACCCCCCCTCCTTTATAGCTGAAAATAATTTTAATTTAAATCAAATGCAAATCAAAACAACAACAACTGACCATCACCGAAAAATGAAATGCCTACTTTTGTTTTAAGACTGAGTGCCTCTATCCAAACAAATCCCTAATGTTTTAATTACTTATAATGATCTCTTTCACAAATATTCTATCACTGCCCAGAAATGATCTTATTGAAACCATGCATCACCTTTATGCATAATGAAGTCAGTATGATACAGACAATCACTGTTGTTCAATAGGTTCTGCAACTCTGAAAGATACTTAGTTTTAGCCAATCCCATTGTCATTTTTATCTGAATATCTAACTGAAGTGCTGGTTAGATCTTCATACTTATCTGAATTCACTTAAGTAAAGAGCTGTATACAGTTGACATTGCTTTTTACTGATCAGAAAGTTGTAAAAGCTGAATTTTGTTCATACTTATTATATGTTGAAAATGAATTTTGGAAATTTCATGTGATAAGAAAACTCCTGACCCCACTAAAAGCCATTTTCTGCTTAATAGAAACAGGAAACACCCAGGGCTTCACTTTGAAGTCCCTGAAACCCAAAGATCTGAATGTATCTAAAATATTCAGAGTCCTATATAAGTACAATTATATACTTCAGTGTCTGTTAGGTTTAAGCTCCTGGCTGAATATGTATTAGACCAACAGTTTGAGAACACTCTGCATTTCAAAAATATGTGTAAATGGACTAATCCATGGAATATTCCTTTCCCACTGCCCTCTTGAATAGACAACCAAGAGAGAATTCAAGTGGGATTTTTTTTTTTGTGAGTGCATGAATATTGTGTTTGATGGGTGAGCTCCATGATGTGCCAGCTCTTAAAATAAAAAAATCCTATCAGAGGGATGTGGATTAGGGAGCTGTAATAGATAGGCAGACAACTGAGAAATTAATCTCATTTCATAAATTGCAGATTTACTCTCAGATTGGAGTGAACCTTACCACAAAGTTTGGTGATGAATGAGCAAAAAGTAGAAACAATCTTCTTTGGTTCTACTATCTAAAATAAAATTGAAGTGACATTTTTCAAATGAGACTACATTGTCTGCTGCTTTGTCTGGTTCTTTCATTTCAGCTTTGTTAGATCTTTTGTTTCTTTGATGCTCGGAATATTGCACCATTTGGCTCTAAAACCTACATTAGAAGAGCATTAATTAAAGGCAGACACAGTGCAATGGAGACACTGTTAAAATTATGCTTGAAGGTACAATGTAATTAATTTTGTACAAGCGAAACATAAAAGAGAGAATGAAACCAGAGGAAATAGTAGCATATCCTCCCAAAATGATAATGAGAAATACAATTGCAAATCAGACAAAATATGAAAGGACATATGGAATAATTAGACTTCAAGAAAAATCAAAACAAAGGATAACCTGCTAAGTGCTCATAAAAATTAAGTGAAGAATATATAACCAATGCTCAAGGTTCTGAGGTTTTGTTTTGGGATGCTTTTCTGTGGAGTGTAAGATTTATATTAAGTACCTGCCAGTAGCACGGGAATGTAAATTTTACATCATAATTGCCTGACAGGTATGTAAGAATTGAGTATACAGCTTCACTTACAGAGTTCTCAAAGCTCTCTGAGAAGATAATGGGTTTGGGATCTGGTTGATCCCAGGTTGAAAATGAGGGCACATGGCAGTATTGCAGTTAATTATATTTGTATAGTAGAAAAGGCTTTAGGAAACTGGTTTTAATGGTCATTTAAAGTAACAATTAAACTTTTCCAATTCTGTTCTGAACATTTGTCGTTCACCTTCAGATTTGAGTGTTCTTTAGTAAAATAATTTAAAAGGGACAAAGATGTGAATTGAACTCTTGTTCTGTACTCGAGTTTAAGTGAAGCCAGTGCTTTCCAAAGCTTTACAATGGCAGTCTTTTAAATTTAGCATAGAGCAACATCAAACATAATGAAGGACCACATGATAGAACTTCTTTTGATGACTGGGACTGCAAAATTGTTGGCTTGTCTGCAGAGCTTTCATTCTAGTTGTATGGAAGTTTTCTTACATGTTGGGATCACCATTACATTACCAGCTTTGGGAGGCAAGTGCCACTTGTGTATTAGTGGGACTGGATTATAGATGATTATCTGAACCCTTATAGATGATTATTTAAGTCCTTTTCTGCTTTAGATTAAAAAAAAAAAAAGGCAAGAAAAAAAGTCAGAACATTGTTCCACACCCTTTTGTGTGGTGGCACAGCTTTGCTCCATTCAAGGTTATGCAAGATCTGCACTTCTGTTATCTGGGGAAAGCAGTGCTAATGGAAATTCAGCCAGGAATTACTTTATTTAGGTTGCTGATGAAAAAACAGAGTAGATATTTATATTGATGGAGGGAGAAACCCTGAAACTTCTTTTAAACATTGTATGGATTTATAGCACTTTCCTGGAGACTATGGATTACAACTTCTTGCCAATTTCAAAACTTTCCAAAATGTGGTACTTACCCAACTAGATTCTAATCAGTGTTGTTTTGTTGTCTTTTGCTTTGTTCTTTCTTATTTTAAAGTGGAGTTCCTCTTCTAATTGTCTGGATAAATCAGTTTATTACCGTCCTCTGATTAATCAAACTCCAAATGAAGAGGCCGTTAGGAGGCACTGGGGAGGATTTGTAAGTGAGGATCAGCCCGGGTGTTTTGCAGCCCTGCAGCAGTGGGATGGAAAGGTGTTCACTGCTGTAGGGTTTGCAGCTGACCCAGAAGGCTTTCTACAACAGATCATTAATTGCCTGCAACTGGAAAGTATGCACAAAAAGGGCAAATTGATCCCTTGCCATTCTGTGCAATGTTATTGGCCTTTCTATGCTGCTAAAGCTTTCTTAATTAGTCACAAACTTCTGAGCTTGAAAGCAGTGTAATTTCCACTGTAATATTTCCCTACCCATTGTGTGCACTTCGTCATTTATTGGTATTTCAAAGAGTTTTAAATAAATCCAAATCCATTATTACCTTTTTTTAGTATTATATAGAACAGTGCAATAAACTTATGTACAATACTGCTTACAAGTTGATTTGTGTTTCACAGCAATGCAGAAGACAAGTTTCAAAAAAGAGTATGTTTTAAAGTAAAACATATGGGATTATTGCCAATTGGTGTATGTTGTTATATTGACCAGTCCATACTTTTTCTCTGAAATGTCAAACCACAATTTCAAAGCCAAGCTAAGGGGAAAATCCATAGTGCATTTTTTTGGCATCCATGGCAAAACTTAACTATTAAAATGCAAAATGTGTGATTTAGAGAAGGGGTTTATAAATTATGATATACAGTAAAAATTGGAGATCCTTAATCTTTAAGTTGTCTATTTTGGTACAATTTGCACAAAATCATAGGAAGATAAAAACTTCAGAAGGGCAGAGAATATTCACCTATTAATTGTGATAACTTTAGAGATAACTCATTTAACTGAAGATTAATCTTTATTCCAGTGTTAAGATTCTCTAATTGACTGCTACAGTAATTACCAGTGTGTTGCTCGGAAGTTATTTTTCTTAAATATCTTTCCAAGTTGATTATTATACCCATAAAAATCAGCCAACTAAGGAGCATAGTCCTCAAAGATAACACTTTCTTTACAACTTATTTCTCCAAATACGTTCCTGTTTTAATAAAACATACATATGGATTATATGATTCACTCAGTTTACAGGATTTTTATTAAGAGTAAATTTTGTCTCTATCAATTAGTCTTTGCTGTTTTTTTTTTCCCTCTGCTACCTGAATGCTCACAGAATTTTGATAACAAGTAGCTCTAATTCACTGTTCATAAAAGGACCTTTTAATCTGTTTTACACTATTTCTCCAAAGAAACCTCCTGATTTTCAAAGCAGTTATGTTTTAATGCCATATAGATATTTTGCAGGGTAAATCTATTTTGCTACCAGTGCTGGGGGGATATATCTTCCTAATAAAAATAGTGCTCTTAGTGTTGCATTGAGGTTTTACAGACAGCTTGTGAAAGTTAAGTGAAACTGGTCTTGTGCAAGTGTAAACAGGACAGGATTGCAGGTGAGGATGCCTTTACCCAGCTCTCCCAGCCACATTTGAGAGAGATTTTGCACAGCCTGCTAAATTACACAGGGGTGGTTAACTTAGGTAGGTAGAACTACACCTTTCTTCATTGCCTCTAACCTCCTGCATGTGGAGTGCTGCTGTGGCTGCTGCTCCCATGGAGCCTGAGATGCAGAGAAGGTGTCCATAGTGCAAAGCTAAGGCAGAGAAACATGGAAGACCTCTCATGACTTCAGAGCCACTTTTGGATATCAGAGTATTACATTTTGGCCCTCTGAATATTCTCTGCTGAATGATTCTTTTTGTCCTCATTGATATTAAGCTCGGAAACAGTGTATACTATTTCTAAGGTGTGTCACTGCATGCAAAAAACTCCAGGTATTTCCTCATATAACAAATCCATAATATTTGGAAAGCCTCATCTGCAGTGAAACTTTGAAGTAGATAAGTAGGTTTTGTTGTACCTTGTAATTTTAGTTTCTAGTGCATGTAATTAATCTTTTCCTGTTTTGGCAATCTTACAGTTATGGTAACAGACTTTGCTAAAGAATTTCCAAACTACACTAACAAAAAGTAATTGCAGGTAAAAAACACAATCAAACATTGCTTCTAATTAAAGTGCATGTCTGCCCTAGTCTGGGCGCAGTTCAGTTTCTCACTTCATTCAAAAACGTTTCACAGAATTCAGAGTTACTTCTCTTCAGCCAATATTGCAGCTTTTTCCAAATTAGGTTGTGGTTGTGGCCACCTGTCATTACACTGCCAGCTACAATTAAACCATCAAAGCAGTATTTTAGTTGCTTTGATGTAGACTGGAATTGTATCTACTTCTGAATGATGATTAGATTAAATGGTACAAATGTATCCAAAGGGAATAGAAGCACTAGGCTACCCTTGATCCACCAGAATTTCCTTTTAAGTGGTTCGTTATGTTTCTACCATTGCTGATGCATTCCTTTGTATTTACACGTGCTAGTCCAGCAGAAAAAGCCTCTTGGAAAAGCATTGAAAATTTGCCATTAGCAATACCTTATTGTCGTGTTTAGTACATCACAGCTTCCAGACACAGACCAGTAGATAAGTTTCTCTCTCCCACACAAAAAATTCAGCTTGTTATAAAGTTAAAAAAACTTGATCGGGAGAGATGGGAAGAAATGTGCTTTAAATTCTAGTGATGAGACTCAAGATAAACAAGTGCAGAGCACAAACAATTGCAGGAGAGAATTTTTCCAAGTCTCAATGGTCTGACTGAACCCTCCACACCACTGCAGTAATGAAAACATTTTTACAAATCAGCTTTCATAGTAATAAGATAATTAAGCTAACCTGTTCACAGCACCAGCCTTTTAGCTGGTCCAGAAGGGGGTTGTAACAAAACAAATTGTATTAAAAAAAAAAATAAAATTGCCTAAACCAGTCTTGTCTGGATGTGTTTGGTACTTATTTGAGCAGGTGCCTAGATCCTGACTGTGGTCTAATTGTTCATGTCTTCCTAGAAATAATAATTAAAAACTGGATGCTGACAGCTCCTTCTTCTGGGAGTGCTACCTGTATCTGGGTTAATGGAAGGAAGACACTCATTAGTAGCTAATGCTGGACTTGATGCTTTTAGCAGAAAATCAGTCTGAGATCAGACCCTGCAAACATCTGACTTTTTGTTTGAGGAGAAATTAATGTTGTATAATTACAGAAGGGCAAAGATCCAAAGAGAGAGAGAGAAGAAAAATAATACTGTAATGAAATGTCTGATGCTGCATGATGCATTTCCTTCCAGATAAGAATGGTTTAAAGCTTAATTTCATGTTTCAACGTTTCTGATTTTCAGTGAATTGCAATAATAGAAAAAGGTTAAGTACAGAATTCAAATGAAAGCTGTTTTTTATGATTAGGAGTATAGAAGACACAAATACGTTTTTCTCTTGTTTGTTTCTGGCTGATTGCAATAAAATGTAGTCACAGAGCTGTTTCTATTTAGACGCTTGCATTTTCTTTTCTACAGCGAGAGTCAAGTGTACTTCAAATCACCCTTCCAAGTAGAACATCTACATGATGTTCAGCAAGTGACAACATTTTAATTGTGGCAGGTCACGGAAACCTTTCAAAATGGTACATGAATGGGGCTATGCAGTTTGTGCTGTGATTTGTCCATGTGAATTTCTCTCAATTGAAAATGCCCCTGAAAGGCAAGCAAGGGTGTATGGAATGTTTCTTGTGTTCCGGTGCAGAATTCAGGCTTCTCTTGTTCAGCGACCAGTGAGAGGTGATGAAGAAATTGAATATATAACTATGTATTTTATACCACCCAGTAGGGCCAGGCTTGTTGCCTGAGCTTATGAGTTACATCAGTGAATAATGAGCAGTATCCCCTGGACTCACCTATTCCTTAATATGGCTTTGTGCTCCTAGGTGCTGTATTTTAACCATATCTATGTTTCATCTGTGTTTTCAAAATAGGTAAATATGTAAGAAAATGAACAGTTACTCTCAATAGCCCCATTCCAATCAGATGCAAGTATGTGTATAAGGAGGAGGAAAAAAAATAGTTCTTTGTTTTAAGCAGGAAAAACATCTCCTTAATAAGACTTGAGATGAACATTCATTCCCTTTGTTGCATTTACTATCCCTATGTAAGGCTGGTATCTATGGCTCAGCCGCTGCTGAAAATAAAGGTAGGTGATACCTGTATTTCAAAGACAGAAATTCATTATTTACTGCCTCTCACTTCTACTTCACAAGAGAAAGGGGTTTTTTTTTATAGTTTCTTTTCACAAATTCCATGCCATAATGTCTCTTTGGATAGCTCCAGTCTATTATTCTTCACTTTAACATTCCAACTCGGCCTTGAACAGTTTGTTTGTTACACGTCAGTAAAGCTTCGATGAGTGTTGAAGTGGAAATATTTTCTCTCACTACAGAAATCTTCTGCTGTACTTGCCACTATGTGAAAAAAAATGTAAACACACCTTGGTGTGCTAAGAGCTTCACCTGAATGACTCCTGTACACCAGGTAGTGGATGTATGCTGTACTTGAAATAATGGTATTTACAGCTAGAGGATTAGCTGTTGTGAAGGCAGACAAAGGAAGGAGAGTTCCCTGATAAAATGGATGTCAGCATAAGAAAGATGATTTGGAGCTATGGAAATGTTAGGAGATTCACACTATCCTGCTTGCTTCCTGATGTCAGGCATCTTACACATCCAAATTAATTCTGATTGTCAAAAGAAATGTGTTGCTTAGCTCTGGGACAGTTCCTGAGTGATGCATGGGCTCAACTGCTGAGCTTTTGAACTAGATGATCTTTAAGGTCCCTTCTAACCCAAATCATTCCATGAGGAGATGATTGTGGGTTTCCTATTTTGATCTATTCTCTGCTACAAAATGTCTTTATTTTCTCACTGTGGATGGGAAAGACATTTGGAAATCAGAAGTCCCAAGTCGCTGCACTTTAGTAATGAGCCTGTCATATTTAGTTCATTATACTTTAGGAAAGCTAAAAATACTAAGAATAGCCTGTTAAAACTAGGAAACTTAATGTTATTAGTCATGAGATGAGAAGGGTTATTATCCAAAAACAGTGGAAATGTCTGTAAGCTTATAGCTGGAGAATAAAAAAAAACAACAACCCAAAGGGATGTAAATTTTAAGGCATGATGATGAACAGAGAAGTAACTACAGAAGTGACAGCATAGTATTTTGTATTCAATCACTGTCTGTGACCTCCAGATCAGATCTATAGCATTTACAAGTCAAGATTTTTTGTGTGTAGAAGCTGAAATATAGATCTAAAAATTAAGGTATGCTCTTTCTGCTTTGTCTTTGGATTGATGGGACAAAGTGGTAAGTGGTTTGTTTCCATCTTCCATTTTGCTATGGTAGAAAGGGCTGGATTTATTTTTATTTTACCTAGGAAATTAAAGTACTATAAAACCTAGAATGTTTTTGTAATTTCTGAAGCTGATTGTCAGAATATAGTCTTAACAACCAGGTAGAAGGGACCAGAACATGTTTTTTAATTGCCTCACAGGACAAATCACTAACAAAATGTCCAGTTGGTATAACCAGTTTTATTTAAATCTGTCTGAGTAAATCTGCTGAGGCTCATTTTTGTTGGTTTGTTTTTTTGGTGTTTTTTTTTCATTTTGTGAGATCTTTATAATCTTTTCTTAGAAAAAATGATAAGGCAGAAAATTTAAGTGTTAGGAGATTTGAAGACAGACTCTTAAGGGGTGTTTGCTGCTTCATGAGATCAGAAGCCTGCAAGTCCCCAGCCACATTGTGATCCCCATCCAGTCAGTAATACTTCCCCCATCTTGTTCTAGACATTTTAACCACGTTGCATATTATAAACTGCTCATTTTTGTCCACAGAAACCTTAGATTACAAATAGCAATACTCAGCACTTTTACTTTGAAACAAATTGTTGGGGGAGAAAGATTCAGAGTAATTTTAATCATATTGTCAAAACCAGAATAAGCTAATGTATCAAGCTGAGAGTTTTTTCCAGTTTTATGACATAATTACTTACGTATTGGGCCCACAACAGAAATAATAGCTCTGCAGTAACAATTTTAAAACCTTTATTAGTAGTTTGTTTTAAGATAAAATGACTAATTGCTAGCCCATTGAAAACAGTCAGGTAACCAGTTTGAGGAAGACATTGTCAAGCTATTTCAGTGAAGTAATATCAATCTTTCACTCTTACTCTTAATTCAGTAATTCCAGCTTGGCTTTTAAGAAAAGCTCATTTGCCTTCAGGAAAAATAAGCCTTGGAATAGAAACAATACTGCTCTAGTGTCTACCATTATGCACCTGCATAGTTAACAGTTGCTTATGGCCACTGATAATACCATGTAAGGATCAGATGATAGATGTTTCTGAACACGTTCCCATTTTATTTAGGCACTATATATAAGCTGGACTTTCAATTTGGCTACATGAGTAGGTTGAAAGTTTGAGAATTTATAAGCCCTCAATCATTAAAATTCTGGTGTTAGAAACGTGGGTTTCTTTTGATTCTGATAGCACTAGAAACTGAAAACACAATGCCACTGACTTGTAACACAGCATCAGGACTTCAGCCCCAGTTTGCAGTAATGGTTGCTGATAACACTCCCAGCTTTCATACTGGACCTCTACTTTGGTGATGACTTCAGAATTCACTGTGAATACCTAATGCATGGTTCTTAATGTCTCATTTTCAGCACCTACAGCAACTGTAAACTGCTTAAAAATTGAGAAATTAATTCATAGCAAAGTTAAGTATGAAGATAGTCTGTGTCTCTTTCAGTGGAAGTTTAGGCTTGGATTCTTGCCCTGATTTTTTACATTTTTGAGATGTATTTTATAGTGTCTAGAATAATAAGTAAACTATCTCATTTCTTACATGCTGGAAAACTGAGTAGTTTTTATTTTAAAATTACTTAACCTAATTGGATGATTATGTCAACAAACTGTTGCCTGTGTTTGTGTGGAAGGGCCAGGCATTTAATTGGATGGTGGGATGAATTATTTAATGCAATTCCTGGGTAACTGTTTCAGTCACACACATCTTGCAGAGTGCAGCTCAGGAAAAAAAGAGAGGTCTGCCAGGGAATTGTGAATTAAATTTGCAGCTAGCTTAAGGTTGTCAGTGAATATTCTAGTATCATGGATTCAAAAAAGCTTTACCTGCTCTGGTACATGGAGATGTCCATTTTTTTGGATTAAGAAAAGCTACATATGCAAACTCAAAGATGATTTTACTTTGTTTCTCATGGACAGAAAGTAGTTACTGTGATGGACTTGAGTGTGATAGACTCAGTGACTAGATAGATGTTGGTATAACTACAAGCACTTTTGGGATGCCAGAATGATCATGTAGATGTAAAAAGTTTGTTCTTGAGGGGTTTAAGGTCTTTTAAAATATAATTTCAGCAATCCTCTTTCCCACTAGATTAGGTGTACAGACAAAAGCTTTTCAATATTTTGGGTTTTGGCACCCAGTTTGACTCTGCTCAGACTTTTCAATCCATATGCTACTGTATTATGACCTTACACATTAACTGATGGAATTAGCATAACACACAGTCCTTGATCCTCACAGCAGCTAATTAACAATTTGGGGATTACATGGAAAAGTATTTTTAACTTTTACTGTCTTTCCTTCTCCCCTACTCCTTGAAATGGTGATGTCTTGTTGCAATATATTCCTTATCACTTGTCTACTGTTAATTACTCAGCACCACCTTCAGCGAGTCCACCAGGTCTCTGTGATGTAATAGATAGTAATATATATATATATATCACTTATAGGAAGCTTTCTCTTCAAAAGAATTATATCCGTTGATAATTGTTTATTTTCAGAGACTGTTCCATATTGTGTCTGCTCTCTCCCATTCTAATTTTATTTAGATGGACTAGAATACCAGCCATGCTGTTCTCAAGCCTGAAGTTAATGTATTCATTAGTTGTAATTGCTTCCAATGTGTTCTCACCAGTCTTAGTCTTCTGGTTACTTAACAATTCTGATTGGATGTTCAACACTTTTATCTGGGTTAATTTACTATTCATAGTACAATGATGGAGTATTCATTTTGTTACCCAGATTACAACTGTAAATTGAGTTATACATCATCAATGAGAGCGCCACACAATCATTTAGCTAAAAAATGCCTTCTAGTTATCTTGAAGCAGCAAAGATAGTCACATAAAAACTTTGTTGCTGGCAGTGTTTCCTGCCCAAAGATGGCTGTATTCATTAGCCTGCTATGAATTGCCATAAAATTCTGTAAATGCTACTTTTAAACACTGTTTTATGTCCTTAAGTGCAGACATATGTGTACAAATTGCACTGAGGGAAACTTAACAAAATGTAAAAGTGAATGCTAGTAGGGAGTATATAAAGGGCAGTGGGTTGGAGCTTACAGCTCTCAAGTTCTGTTCAATACTGTGATGGATTTAAGGAAGTGGGAAAAAAAATAAAATGAAAAAGTCTTTAGAATAGAGCCCCAGAAGGAAAGGGGCCTCAAGGCAAATATCTCTATTGTCATTCATGTAACACGCCCTGTCATTACAGTAGTGCTGGCAACTGGCCTATTAAAGTTCTATATCAGAATTACCCTGGACTAGTCTGTTTGATTTCAGAGCACTATGTGAGCACCTTTCAGTTAGGTAAATAGTATCTTGCAAGTATGTTTTAGCATTTCTTGCCCTCAGAAGAACAAAGCTTTGTACTTACTGCAGAAGATAGTGAAATTGTGACATTTTTTTCTCTTCATAAATGTATTTCTTTTTGAGATTGCAGATTTTAGGCTGAATTGAAAGAAACTAGCTGGCTGCATAACTGGACTCAAATGTGGCCCAGTCAGTTCTGAACTGAACTTGGCTTCTGTGAATTGTACAGCTTAGACTCAAGCAAAGAGTGACAGGTCAAACCAGGAGCTCATCTCATGGGCTGTATTCAACATTTCAAAGTATTTTACAGGCCTTCTGCATTCCCAAACCTGTGTAGGCTTAGTGGAGACCTTGCATTTTGAAATTAACTTCTATTTAACTTGCATTTAACCCAAGCCTGCTTGGGCTGGCTGTAGCCTGCCTGTGCCACTACTTCCATTTTTCTGCTGTTGCAGATGGCATTTGCAAGCTTCTATTAAATTGTGATTAGAAAAAACATACAGGTCTTGTTGACATGAAAATAAGTAGCATCTGCTCAAGTGTCCAGTAGACATCTATTGTTTGGAGTGCTGTATTAAACAGGAGCCAGGAGCTGGGCAGCCCTGATCACTGAAGATAATTCAAAGTCCTGCAAAGTCTTAATAAGACTTCCCAGAAAGTAAGCAGTCCAGTAGCCTTCTGGTGAAGCTAGCTGGGTGAGGGAGGAAATAATAGTACTAAATTAAATTTAGGTGAAGTGGTGAAACCAGAAGAATAATGGTGTATAAACCTTATAAATGAGCTACTCTCCCTTTGGGGAGCAATTACTATCACAGAATGAATTTCACTAGGGTTTAACTGTAATAAATGTTCTATTCTGTGTTTCTGCAGTTTTAATTGAAGAAAAATAACTGATTATCTTCAGGAAAAAATTACTATCAGGAATCAACAGACAGACTTGTTTTCCCAGCGAATAACCCAAAGGCTATTCAGGGCAGTTGATATCCAGGCATTATTTCATGTACTGTGCAAACCAAGTAAATATTTTGTGGCCAACAGGTTACTTGTCATGATTTATCAAGTAATAACTAACAAAAGTTAGAACATCTACTATAGGCTGGATTCATAAATGCATAGTTTCAGTATAATTCTAACTCCCTAGGGCTTTTTTTGGTAAGACCAATTTAATAGTTAAATATGGCATACTTCAAATACACCAGAAACAGGAGCTTTCAATAGGACTTGTGGCTATAATGTGAGGCACACCCTGCATTCACTCATGATCTCATCTTCTAAAAACATGGGGAGAATCAGGCCTGTGTGTACAGATAACACTCCATAACTTCTATAGCACTACAGATAACACTACATTTATGCTATTCTCTTACCTTATTTTGCATTTTAGTTGTAGACATAAATGATCTTTAAGGAAGGCAAGTCTCTAGTATATATTTTTGTGGTTCTTATGTTGATAAACACCTTAAATGATAAAATGAAACATTTACTGTGATATGTACTGAAATATGGGCCATTCACTAATTAGGAAAAATGTATCAAAGGACAAGAATATTCAGTCATTAAAACCCCTTTTCCTCTTCCCTCATGAAATACACTCAGTCACTTTAGCTGAAGGTGTATGGGGAAATTTGGGCAGCTACAGATGGAGTTACAAAAACAAACTTAGGAAACTTTTCAAAATCATGAAACCAGCAAAAAATAAAGCAAATACTTCTCTCTGTTAAGTCTGTACCAGTCAATACTTCCTGGCTTCAAACTCTTCTACATGAAGTATTGATTTATATGCATTTCCCCTGAAGACAAGAGCTAGAAAATGGAAAACTAAGCTTTTGTATTTCAGTATCCAACTTCAAAAACTGTGGGACAGAGGAGTTCTAATAGAAGCCATGTTTTAAATGATATTTCTGAATAAATGAATATATTTTGCTTTTGAAGGCATGTTGCATCACCATTATATTAAAAAAACCAAACCCATGCATTACTTCTTGCAAATAATTCTGAAATGTTAGCAGGAAAATACTACTCGGAAAATGAGTATTTTCATTTAATGAATACCAAACTCCCTCTATTATGTGCATAGAAATCAGACTTGAATTCCTGCATTCAGTAAATATCTGAGAACTTGCAGTTGCCTTGTAGAGCAATTTCCTGGTTCAGAAGATATAGCCAAATGATCACTATGGTTTCTTTGCTCCTCAAGCCAGTGACAATATGAACTAAGACTTGGTTAAGACGTCACTGAGGAACTGAGAATTTTTAAAAGCTTTTCCACAGATGCATAAATTTAGCATTGAACAGATGTTCTAAGAATTCAAGAATACCCTCATTAATCCCTACTTTTTAACATCCCCTTTCATGCTTACAAGAGTTCATGCATTTAATTTATTCTCCAATGTCATCAATTTTCTTCAAAGATATATTTCTTTAATTAAAACAGCTATTATAGCTGTCACTGAGGCAGCAGCATCTTTAGGTTCCTCTTGGGTAGCATTTCCAGCTGAGCCTTCACTGGCAGCAGGGTTGTTGTCAGTTTGGTGTTGGAAATCTCGTAGCCTTCTGGGACTCTTTCAGTGCCTTTGCAGGTGAGCCCAGGGAAGAAGTATTGTCTGAAGTGAGTCTTCCAGTGCTATACTTCCTATTAAGTGCTGTGGTTTTACCTGACAGTGGATGAGTGGAAACAGCAATTGGAGAAAGGAGTGGAGATACAGCAGAAGGCAATGTGGAAAGTAGCAGCAGAGCTAAGGAAGCCTCTGAATTTATGACTTCTAATCTGACCTGATATCAAGTTCTAGTGATTCAGTGACAAAATAAACTCAGGCTTTTTGATGTAAGTTTCAAGCTTGTGGGATCCAGCTGTTGTTTGTGATGTAAATTAGGAATAAATTGGGAGTACCTCCATGGGAACCACAAATAAAGCAAGCTAATGGGTGCATCACTAGATCACACTGGCAATTTATCTCTGAACCAAAGTGTTTGTTTCTGAGAACTGGATTGGGCCCTGAATCAGTATAACTAAAGAAAAATCCAAAAGAGACCAAAAATGGATCCAGGCAATCAGAGGAAGTAAGAGTAGTGCAGAATGTATTTCCCCATCTCTGGAGATCATTTAGAAAGTGGATGTGGAAAATTCTCACGAAACTCTGTAGGAAGGTGGGATTGAATTGAAATCAAGGAGGAATACACAACTGAGAAAAAGTCAGAACTAAAATGTTAGAGAACAGCAGTAAATTGTGAAATGAATCCTGGAAAACTAGAGGGGTTTGGTGCCAGTAGTCATTAGTCTCAAAGACAAGATGTGTCCAAGGGAGGATAGTGCAAGAAGAATCAGTGCAGCACATGGAGATGGGAAACTTACCTTTAGGTGTTTTTTTGTGCTCTAACTGCTATTTTAAATTATCCCTTTCTGGAATCCTGTACTGAGTGGTATTCCTCTCCATTTCAAGAGATTTGATTAAACAAAAATAAGAGGTGGGGGGGAATTGGAATTGTTGCTGTACATCGGAAGCCATAGAAGAGCTGCCTTGGTAATGATGTGTGCTCCACTTCAGTGCTCCCAGGAACAGTGTTCATGTTGCTTGCAGATGCACCCTGCTTGGAAAATCACTGACTTGATAGAATGTAATAGGCAGAGAGATGAAGAAAAATCATGTGCAGAGCTTACAACAAATACCTTCATTGTCCTTTGCAGACAAGCTGCTGTGTGTTTGGCAAAGCCCAGGGGACAGTCTCTGATGGCTTAGAATTGTGACCGAGGCACGACTGGGGATGGGGATGGGTTTAGTGCCAGCAACCAAACTGGCACAGGAATTTGTTCTGGTTTTTGCTGGTTTGTTTTTTTCATTTACTTTCTAGCCTTAGAGCTACTGACTTCTGGGTCAGAAAGCAGAACTAACCACAAACTTGGTAGTTATTTAGAGGTGATAGTTTTATAAGGATACAAAGACTGTCAAATCTGGTGGGTTTGGGATCTTGAGCCTTTGCAAAAACATGCCTGTAAAGCACCAAAATACATTAGTCCTCAATTTTGGCAATTTATCTGTTTCCTTTTTGTTGTTTTTCGAAAGTCACCAGAGTGTTTCAGAGATTCTCTGAATTGTCTCCCAGATAGTTTCCATGCAAGTTCTTATTGCATTTATTTATATTAATAAGGCTTTAAATGTCTTGCTTCAAGCACAATTTTAGTCAGATATGTGGATTACGTACATGCTTATGCATTTTCAAGAGCCCAGATAAGTAGAGTTCTGTTAGGACAGCAGCTACTTTTATTAATCTATTATCTGAAAAAGAAACACTTATACCCTGGCTTGGCTAATAACATTAAAGCATTTTAAAATGGAACTTAATTTTGTATAAATGTGTTTTCTTGTTCAGAAATCTGATATATAGCTAGTTCTACTTCAAAAATTTTATTTTAATCTTTCTGTTGACTTTCAGCTGTGAAGTTAAAATTAACTGTTTTACCCATGAACAGTAAATTAATTTTCCCATTTTAATTAGAACTTCTACAAGTTTTTGTCCATATTCAAAAACAGAGAGGAAAATAGAAATTCATCAGATGTTTGAACACAGCATCAAAAACCTGCAATTTCCTTAAAATTTGTAATTTAAAAGTCTGTTGAATACAGTAAAATCTGTTCTCCATAACATTGTTGTAAGTGAGGAAATGGTAACGTTTATCTCTTTCATTTCCGTTCCTTCCACTTTCATTGACTTACACTTTTGCTCACTTAATTATTATACATGTCCATTAGTCTGCTTCTAGTTTGTTTCTCTGACTGCTGCTGACTGTCAGCAGTATGCTGGAAGTCAATATTTTCCCATCACAACTCAAGAAACACCAAAATCTTCAGGAATAATTCAAAGGCCTCCGAAGGTGCAGCCACCTGTGTTCCTTTTCCTTCTCTTTGTTCACCCAGAAGTGGTCGACTCTCAAATGAACATGACCCAGATCCAAAATGTACACAGCTCCTTCCCCTAACTTGCATCTAAACATAAAATAGCTGTGTAGGAGTTTTAATTCAAGGCAAAGGTAATCCTGGGAAAGGCAGATACTCTCTCACAGATGCCCTTTATTTTATTTTTTTTTTATGCTGGAAAGGAATCCAAGAGCTCCTTATCTCATGGGATGTTGGTTGTTTTCTTCCTCAGAAAAAAACCCTTATGTGGCCAGTGCAAAGAGAATTGTTTATGCTTTTTTGAATGATTGCCAAGAAAGAAAGAACCTGAAAACAAAGACAAAACCCTTCTTGAATTGGGATTTTAATTTTGTGACAGTCTGTCATACGGAAGCATAAAAATCCTAAAAATTCAGTGTATATGTTTGCTTCAAAGCAATTTGGGTATCTGAGTGTGCCCTAGTCTTGAGGAGGTTATAATCTAGGTCGAAAGCATAAGAGGAGGCATTTTACAAACTTTTTTCTTGCTTTAGTTTTCTTTTAGAAATTGAATGGAACAAATCATTCTCTCCAGTGCCATTGAACATCTGCCACAGGATAAGGATTGTCAGGTTTTGTGCCTGTGTCTGTAAAACTTTCACACAGTAACCTCTACTCGTCCCTGACAGCTACTATTCATAAGAGGATGTTACCTCAGATTCACCTCTGCTCTTGTCCATCTCCTTTATCCAGCCTTCCTTGCTTTTCTTCTGTCTTCTGTAGATCATAGCTTTTTGAAGACCTTGTGTTTTCACCATCTGGGTAACAACAAAAGTGGATTTCCCATGGATATGTATGTATTGTTTAAGTT
Organism: Ceyx melanurus; assembly: GCA_024611195.1. Classification (NCBI taxonomy): domain Eukaryota; kingdom Metazoa; phylum Chordata; class Aves; order Coraciiformes; family Alcedinidae; genus Ceyx; species Ceyx melanurus. The sequence continues at coordinate 182,873 of JANHGL010135783.1, read as the reverse complement.
TCTTCCATTACCTGTAGTGTTTTTTTTCTTGTTTTTGCTTTGATGAGGAATTTACTGTTAGTGATGATTGTCCAGTCACTTTTCTGTTGGATTTTTCCCTTCAGAACATCTGATCCATTTCCTAGTTACAACTGAAGGAGATGAACAGCTATTGTAAAAACAAATGTAAATTCCTGCTTTTCTTTTGGACAAGTAAAGCATGCAAATTTTCCAGCCCATGGGCATGCCTGTAGCTCAGAACTATGCATTACATATATAATTACATGTATAAATGTATGTATGGTAGCTTTTGTGGTACAGACATGTGTCATACAGTTATAACACATTATAAATGGATAGTCAAATAAGAGTATTGCTAGCAAAAGTTATGCCAAGAAGCTGTTCAGCTGTTGTTTAATCCCATTCTTAGCACACCAAAATGCAGTGGCTAAAAAACTTTTCCAAAAAATGAAGACTTGGTTGTATCTGTCACAACACTCCCCCCCAAAATTACTACTAGAAACTCTGTTTCTTGGAATAAAATAGCAACAAGTACATAATTTATATATCTAGAACCAGTCTGCTCCAGAGACAAGGTACAAATATTCATGTACTCTGCTACCTCTGTGTTTAATCAAAACACGTTAATTTAAAATATGCATTTTATTCCCAGTCATTTCATATTGTATATACATGTATTGGTAAAATAAATATAGGTCTAGGATTGTTTAATAAAAGAATAACAAAATGATTCCCGACATAATCACCTTTAAGCTTACCCCTGACCTCATATATTTTAATTATGTATAAGAGCTAGAAGATCTCCTGTGCAACAAGGAGCCCTTCATTACCTGTAATTCCTATTTTATAACTTTTTTGTTTGATCTGTTCCAGGATTCATTCTGAAGAAATTCAACAGAATAAATTATCATTCTCCCCAATCATTTGACTGTAGCTTTGAATATATAATGTATCCACCCATGTATATTATTTATGAAAGATTGATTATTCTTTCATCTCAATATCCCTTTTATGCCAAGAGAATTTCGGATTTAACACTTTCCTTCCTAGACATAAAGATTAGCTGTCCAATGTGTGACTGCATCCCACATGGGCATAGCAGAGGTAACTGACAGCTCACCTGGCCATGTCAGGGTGGGTGAGGTAACTGAAAGCTCACCTGGCCATGTCAGGGTGGGTGAGGTAACTGAAAGCTCACCTGGCCATGTCAGGGTGGGTTGCAGTTCTGCTTTGCCTGGTTGTGGGCTACTGAAGATAACTCGGGGGATAGGAAGGTGAATAGGTGAATGGACTTCTTTGTTCTAATCTATGCCCTGACTAAAAAAACTGTATGCTTTTAAAGCTGGATCAACACAGAATTTTAAATCTTTGACTCTAATTTGCTGCTTTGCTGTACTGGTTTTAAACCAGTAGGTGGAGAAGTACTGAGCTGCAATGATAAGGAAATGGGCATAAACATGAACTGAAAGTTTATAGTTGGAAGCCATTTGGGTTTCAGTGGGTTTGCTATCTTTCCATAAATAGAATCAAAATAAAACAGTATTTTTGAGTTGGGAAAATTCTCCATTTGCTTTTACCTCCAGATTTGGGTAAATCGGAGATCTGTGTTTCTGCAGGACAGATGGCTTCATTACCACTTACACTGCACTGCTGTCGCTTGACAAACTTCAGACCAGACAGAGTAAGATGGTGTCTCCTTATCAATCAGTGCTGAGAACTGCTTCATGAATGCATTTTCCTTCCTTAGGCTCTTCTTGGGGTGCTCCCACGGGAAAGATTAAGCTAAATATGCTTTCTATTGGTACAGCTTTTCAAACACGTGTGCACACGCACAGTTTGAGCAGCTCAGATACCATTTCAGTTTTTCTTGGCATATTGCACCAGTAACTGATTATGCATAGAGAGAAGGAATGAAACCTTAGGATGGTTCAAAAATACAGGAGCACTTTTTAATGGTGAATTAAATTGTTCCATCAACCAATGGAACAAGAAGTCTGTAATCATTGTGATTACAGATTTTCAAAGTTCTATTTTCTGCCCATCCCTTTATCCCATTTGGATTCAGCTTCAGCTATGCCTTTTATGGAGAAGCAGATCTAATGTAAAAGTCAGCTTAATAATTGAGGTGGTTACATGAAGAATATGGACTGTTATGTGGGTCATCTGATGTGCATTGTGTCAAGTGTACTTCTCTGTGAGGGTTTAGGGGTTTTTTTATAGGTACATTTTGTGGTTTTCTTCCCATTTGTCCATTTTTTTTGAGAAACTACATTTTACCTTTAAGCTGTCAAGCTTGACTGGAACATAGAGGCCAGATAATAGTTAATCTTATAATTCAGGGGTTAATGTCAAAAGTATCCAGAACACCAATACTGCTTTCTAAAATATATTTATTCAACCTGTTAGGTATTTATTCATAAGTGTTTTGTCAAGTGATGAGCTTTGCAAACCATACAGTTCTTTTAATTTTTGATTACTTTTCTAGTGGTCAGTTATTGTCATTCCCTTTTAATCTTTGCTCTCCAGTAAAATTATAATTACTATTTCATACCTGTGGAACGTCTGCCTCAATTTGGATTTTTTGTTCTAAGCACAATGTGAAAATACAAGTTCAGATCAAATGAAAGATGGGTTTCATAAATGATGGCTTTTAAAACATAAATAATGTAAATGTCATTAGAAAACACAGTTTGCAAATGAGGGATTAAAATGATGATTTAAAGCTACAGAATGAAAACCTTTTTTTATCGTGCTTTTTGGGGACAGAATTTTGGTCAAAACAACTCTTGATAGAGAGCTGAAAGGCTGCTGCAGGTTTTGGTTAAAAATGAATCAAATTTTCACCTAAACTTGGTTTTGCATTTTATGATAAAAACATGTTTTCAGGTTGTCCAATAAGGTTATCTTTTGAAATGTGTTGCTTAAGTAATGAGTAGGAATTATTCAGTCATCACCTTGTCAGGCACTGCATGATTCCCACTGGCGGTTTGAAAGATGACATGTGCAATTCAAGGCCTGAATTCTGCAAAGCTCTCATAGTCCTGAGTTAACATGAAGAAACAACCACAGTCACTTCCATGGGACTGAACTGGAAATAAACTCTTTACTATTTGCTTTCCTGCAAGGTGTAGTACAATTCACTCCTATAAAAGCTGTCTTGTCTTAATTCCTCTTGATCCTAAGAGTCATCATCTTAGCAACACAAGAGGTGGGAAGATTTGGAAGTCTGCCTCTTCACTTGGAGCTTAAAAGAACAGATTTTCTTTTCAAACTTTCCAAGTATTTGTTAGCTGACCTGAATGAGTGACTACAGCTCACTGCCTCAGTTTCTTCCTCTTTAAAAGTACTGGTAATCCTCCTGGGCAGAACCAGAGAGCACCATCTGCTATGAGTATAGGACTGTCATTATTTTCCAGTGGTAAATAGTTGAAGAACATCTGTAATATTAATAGCTACTGTCACAGGGAATGCAACAGGACTGCACTGCAAGGGTGTGTGTTTACCTTTCATATTTAAATTGCACCAGAATGTGTGTGTCCCTGGTGAATATGTTGCCTACAAACAAGATTGTTTTGGATCCAACTTTGTGTAGCTCTTGTAGCAAAAAAAATGTCAGTGCTTTTTATTTTTGTATTTTATGTCCTTTGGTTTCCTTATTCCATCAGTCCAGAAAGCTTTTTCTCATTTCTGTGTCCAGTTGTCTAATTTTATTTGCTTATTTTGATTGTTTACTTTTTGGGGGAGTGGACACAAAGGAAGGAGTAGTTTGGGGGTTTCTTTAAGGTTTATACCCCATTGAAAATCTTATTTTTCCAAGAACAAGAAAATTCTTTTTGCTCCATGCAATGCAGTTGTACAGAGAGAAGTTTTCTGTGTGAGCTTTGCAGTGGAAGGCAGAGGAAGGCAGTCCCTTCGTTAGCAATACCTCCGCATGACTTCATCTGATTCACCAGAGTTAAACTTAGTTGAAGTGGTTTGTGGCTAGAGGCGATTATTCCTCCATCACAGAGAGATTCTGAATTGCAGCTTTTGACATTGCTGGCTGGGGATCTTGTCTTCAGCAAACACAGTTGATGCTCAGACATAGGCTTTTGGCTGGCTAGGCTGTTCCCATCTGTTTCCATGGCATTGTTCCTGCTCACAAGGTGATATGCCAGTTCTAATAGGGCAGAAGTGCCAAGTAAAGATTAGTTTGGATAGATGGACTCATTTATGCTATCAAAGCCCTGTCTTGTGCAAGAGTTACACCCTCTAGAACAGTAATGTCATGCATGCACTGGGCTTTTTTTTTCCATTTGTCCTTGCTAGTTTCTTTCTGTACCGTACCTTTGCCTCCTCAAAGCTGCTCTCAAACACACTGAAGTCAAGGATGCCCCCAGGCACTGTCTGCATCCATCAGCACACCCTGCTGGGCTGGGGACGGTCTAATCTGGCCCCAGTGAATGATTTCATTTGTTTTAAGAACTAACTGAGAATGCTGTGGCTGATTATAATATCAGATTCTGCTAGTTCCTGGTATATCACACTACTCTTTACTACATGATCACTGTTCTATTTCTTAAATAAATATTGCACTACCATGCACTTAGTTATTCAAAGAGTAACTTTATAAGTAACTTGAAGTAAAGGCCTTTCTTTTCATGTTTATAATTAAATTGATGTCATTGTTCTAAGGTCCTCAAGCAATTCTAATTGATCTTGAAGCTCTTAAGGTTAAAAGTTCCTTTCTTTCAAAGATATCCATTTTAATAATTTATCTGTTACTCTTCTAATATACATTTCTTTTTGAACTTGTCTTATCTTTCAGGGGAAAAGGCGGCTAACAATGAGAAAAAATACATTTGCAGTCAGACTCCTCTGTCTTTTTAATTCTGAAGTACCTTTTATTCTATCCATCCTTTTGGCAAAACCTGAAGAATTTGTCATTTTGGGTCCTCTTCAGTTAGTTTATCACTGTGATATTACTCGATAGGCAGGTTGAGGAGGTGTAGCTCAGATTTGTATGGGGGTCTGCTCTGTATCTAGATATATTCTGAAGCTGCTTGGAAGGTCTCTTGCCATTATGGTAGCACTGGTGCAGCCTTCAGTAGTGTTTTAACTATGATCATAAGACTGAAAAATCAGTGAGAACAGAGTCATTTTGTAAAAGGAAAACAAAAAAGCCTAACTTGAGAAATTCTTATAACTGTAGCATTTAATGCGGAAGAAAAATGAACTTGCTTCATGAAAAATCAACTATATACTAGTAGACCAGGAAAGGGAAACTTGGCAGTTGCTCAGGATATATTAGTTTGCAGTAGTTAGTATCTCTGCCTCCCACTCTCTTAACATGTCTCTGTCTCTTAATTTTATTCTTCTACAGATTTTTTTTTTAATTGCCTTTTCTTTATCCTCTCCATTCAAAATTAATGACTCAATAATTATTAACTGTAAATTAGTGTGCCTGAAGATGATGAAACTAGCACTAGAACTTCTCAGGGCTGAAGTAAAGCCAAGGCTTTATTGCTTCCTCACAAGACCTGGAGATTTCCAGTTGTGCACTGCAGTTTTTAGCAAGAAATACAGAATATACCCTTCAAAATCCATGGCTTGAGTGCACATGGAAAAAATGAGCATTCTCCCAAGAAACCATGTGGGATTCTAGAGTTGACACATGATAGGACAAGAGCAGGAGCAGACTCCAGTGTTCCTTTCTATCTTTGCTCTGTAAATGAAGCTACCAGCAAATTGTTAGTCTTAATATCATTTTTTTGCTTAGTCCTTATTAACAATATTTGATCAGTTGCAAAGACAGATGAAGACCAAGGGAGGCCTATTTAACTTTAACTATCCAGACCTCTCAAACTGTGTTGGTTAACAAGGTGTAGAAGCATGTGATGAACTGAGAGAAGCTTGGAGAAGCCGTGCTGCACACAGATGTCTTCTGAGGCATGCACTATACACAAGCCAGCTGACAGGTATCTCCTCTGCTGAGTTTGTTGTCAGCTGCCATGCAGGAATTTACTGATATGTCATATACACACACACTCATAAATAACTAATATGCTGGCTGAGAGGAATTGTGAATAATCACCAGAACACAAAGTCAAGTCCTGTGTTTCTTTCAAACTACTCCTGATACACCTCATAGGGTATCTAGTGCCTATTGCTCTTTCAGTGACAGAAGAAATCACTCATTTGCTGTTAATTTTTATGCAAAATGACATTACAGGTTTTTGATGCTAATTTTATTGAATTTAGAGTATAATCATGTATTCTAAATTAATGAATTATTGGATTTGTTAATTATGGTAAGGAAGAAATGGCTCACAGGATACCATCTGAGTACTGCACGCACTGTGGAGTGCAGGTTTTGAACATATCTTTCAGCTTGTTCTTGTACAAAATGTGCAATTCATATCAGCTTGTATTTGCATATTAGCCTTTAAATAATACCATATTAAAAATTTCAAGTAATAGCTCTTGTGCTATGCATCTCATGCACATTCTCTTGAGGATATTGTCATTTGGTCAGCTTAAATACCTGGCAAACAGAGATGGAAATGAAAAACCAGTTGACAAGCCAATGGATGCAGCAGCAATATATTATTTTAAAATGGCACATCTTGCATTTAAAACTGTACAAAGTTCAGGTTAAATGCAGAAAAAATCCATTAGATTGCCATTCATGGAGAAATTATCAATTCAAAACATGTTTGATCATTTTGCTCTAGCCATCAAAATGTAGAGCTCCTATACCATCAGGAATACTGGAATAGAATTTCATTTCCCAAAGTGATGAAAATGGCAAACTCAATACTTAAAATAGCTTGTGGATTTTTTTTCTCCTGTAGCAATTGGGAAAATTTTATTTATTCTTTTAGAATTTTATGCTGGTGGATGATAATTATGTGACAAAGTGGTAGCCTTAATGAAAACTTTAGTATGTATGTTTGGATGATATCAATGTAATGAAAATGCTGATGGAATGTTCTATCAGGCATCATAAAGGACTTTATTAAGCAGTAATAAATGAAAAGCCGAATAAATAACTGAAAGCCTTGAGTCAAGGTGATGGCTGTAACAAATATTTTCACTGAAATACTCCTCCCTGGGTACTAGGATGTCAGAAGTCTACCCACAGGATAGCAGAGCTCTCAGAGCTTTGAATAGCTGAAGCTGGAGTTCTAAAAATAGATGGATGAAAAATCTTGAGCAGTTGTGTGCAGAGAGTACAGAATGGACCCCACTTTGACCCCATGTGTATCTCATGTGATCTTTCCAAGTGTCCTCTATAGGGTGGTTTCCAGTAGCACATTCTGTCTTTCCAAAGCATTTGCAGATCAGCAGGTAATAATTTCAGTATTATTTATTTCATTATAGTTTATTAACATTTACAGCCTGAAGTATCTACTTCAAACTGGCATGGGAACTGAACTTAATCTTCCAAATGGCTATCAGAATATTTAGACTATCTGTAGAATATCAGCAAATCTAGAATATCATTCTCTTCTAATGACATTTATGTTGTATATGTGAATCAAAAAGTCAAATAATGTATTTCATTTTCATCACAACATGATTTTGCTGTCTGACATTAATACAACGTCAAATAAACATCGCATGGGAAGGAAATAAATCCAAATTTGAAGTCTGAAAGGGCAGTCATATTTCTTGAATGTTCTGAATGTCACATTTTTGATAGAAAACTAATACAATAGCAAGGAGTGTGTACATATGCCAGCTCGAGTTGTCTTTTGTATTCATATCAAAGTTTAATTTCTTTGAATCCTTTGTGTTTCCCATTCAGCAGTATCTTATGGCATTTATAATGTTTCTCTTAAACTGCAGCAAACGAAAGGCTTTGAAAGGTCAGACATTCTTTACCATTTGAAATAAAATAAAGCTAAGTTAATAAATATTATTTAATAAAAGATAAAATGATATTATACATATGTTGTTAAAGATGAACTACCCTTGGAGTTTTGGTGCCATATAGTGTCTTGTAGGCTTTAATTTCTTCAGACAAAGTATTACACTGAATGTCCTAATAATAAATAATTTTTTAAAAGTCTCCATTGTGCCTATGACTGTAAAGGTAAAGTTATCATACAGAGGCTGCCAGATTAATACAGTTATTCTGTGACCTACATGGATGGAAAATGAAAACTAATGTGAAAAATAAGAACAGTAAATTAATAATTAATTTCATAGATGAGCATAAGCAATATTTTATCACTTTCTGATATTTAGCTGTTGTTTGATTTTATTTAGCATATATGTTAATAAGTAAACATGAACTTCAGTGCAAGATTTCCCCAAATGACTTTGTTTTGGGATTATTTTTTTTTAAGGATATTGAGAGCTTTTTCTGATGAAAAGCTGAGACTGCCACTCTTCCTTGCCAAAATGGGTCATAATATTCAGTGAATTTAGCTGGTGTTCTTTATAGGGTTACCTTATAATGGCCTGAATTTTTTATACCCAGTGATCAACTATAATGAGACTGGTTTTTAATGTGTTACCTTTTCCTAAAGAGCTTAGGGCATGTTTTTCTGTACACTGAATAACAATTTCCTTTGAAATAATCCTCCAAGAATGAACTAATATGTTCCTGATTATGAGCATCTGCTGTTAATATAAGGAAAAAAATATCCAAAGGAAAAGTAATAAAGATTGTAAACAGTTTAGAAGACAGTGCCCTGTTCTCTAATACAGATATCTCCAGTTTCTTAGTGGAGCTGTTCCACAGGGCATTGCTTTTTCCATTTCCAAGGTTCAAAGTTCACCTTAATTTAGCATACATTAAATGAGCATTCTACCCTCTAAGTATTTAAATGATTTTTTTCCTAAATTTGCAGACAATCTGTAATGTAATAGGAAAGAGTTTAGTTCTGCAGCTGATGATATAACCAAGGAGGCCTTGGAAGAAAACAATGCATCATACCCGTTTTCTGCAAGCTCTTCTAAAAGGCAGGACAACAGGGAGAACTTTTATTATACCTGCTCAAGAAATAAATGAAAACATGCAAGTACTTTCTGACATAGACAATCTAGTAGGCAGACGTATTCCCAAGCTCAGAAAAATGTTAATGCAAATGTTCAGGGGAGCCAAATAAGCTGTGGGAGCACAGAGGAGCCCCCAGCCCTGGATCAGCCTCAGTGTTGGCCAAGGACACCGACTGCTGCTGACAGGTTGGGGCTATGAGGACCACTGCACCTGGGGCTTACACTGAGCACTGCCACAAAGAGAGAGATGGGAAGATGTTACCTTTATGGCTTTTGCAGAGAACAAGGGTTTTTTAATAGTTATTTCCTACCTCTGAAATAAGAATGGTCACTTGGAGAAACATCTATTTCTAATTTCAAAAGGTCTATTAAAACAAACAAACAAACCAAAACCAGAAACCCTAGAATTCGTATAGGAAGAAATTGCCTTTGAGATTTTTTTCCTAATTAGACATTCTATACTTCTAATTGTTTTCGTTGTTCAGGAAGCAGAGAAACAACTGAGTGGAAAGAAAATCTGTGCAATCCCTAGTTATTTCTCTAAATAAAGACCTAGATAGAAGGGATTTAATCTCATCCTCTTTCATTATTGCCTGTGAAATGAGGTGAGAATATATAATCCTCATACTTCTACCAGTGGCTTAGTTGGGACACTGCAAGAACCAATTGTTATAGTAATTGAATTTCAGCAAAATTTATGAATACTCTTCAATAATGTCAAGTTTATTGAAATCTAAAAATAAAGAAACAGAATACTATTCTGAATTATGACTTAAGGAATTGTAATATATAAAGCTGGAACACCATTATTAATAAAGCAAGAGTACTGTACTCCCCAGGAAATTAGTTTTCTAACTGTTTGTGCTATTGTGAAATGTTAACTCGTGTAATCGTGTACAAGGAGTATTTTCCACAACTTATCTTTAATGCATTTATCCAAAATACTAAATGAAGATCAGTGGAGATTTCCATAAATGTCATGCTGGCAGTGAAACAGGGAAACATTAAAGTCTTTATCCTAATCATCTTCAGGTGAGGGGCTGGACAGTGCTTTGTGCTTGTCACATCCAGAAATGGGAACATCCTGAGGAAATACACCCTGGTTTGAGTACAGCTGCTTGTTGTTATATTGCTTTTTGTGTGTGGATTTGCAGTAGTGGAAGAAGGCAGGAGAGAGAGGCTGTGCTAATGTGTAGGATCAGCTGATGGCTCAGAAGATTTTGGAGTGACTGGAAAGGGGTACCCTGTGGTGAGCAGTGTAGACAGGGAATCTCTGCCTCCTTCCTGCACACATTTTACTTTCCTGTCCTCTGTTTTATTTGTTGTGCTTTCTCTTTCTACTTTCCCTTCCTTATACCCTCTTTCTCCACTTGCTTTTCCAGGATAAAGTGTAGAATTTGCCATCCATATCTCTGACTTGAAGAAATGCAGCTTCCTTGCGCTACAGTGTCAATTGTGATGGAAGTTCAGGAGGTCAAATTGTTTCTTTCCTTTAAGTGTTAGGTGGAGTTCTTCCAGAACAAAAGCCTGGATCCTACCACAGGAATAAAAAATATGGTGTTAAACTGAAAGTAGAATGAACAGAGTAGGAAGGAGGAAAGCAGAAGAAAAGTTTCTAGGAGAGAACCAGGGCTCTGGCTGAGGCAGTGGTGCAGGGCTGCATTACACCTGCAGCATGGCTGGCTGTGAGGCAAGAGGGGTTGTTGATAACATTTTCACATTGCAATTCTGCTCTTCTTTGATGATAAAGAATATAACGAGACTTTTCCCATTCCGGGGCAGCTCTTGGATGCTGGTCCTGGACACTGTTTTCCAGATCAGGACAGGCTATCTCCCATACTCAGTATTTGCAAAGCCTGACAGTTTGTTCTGAAATCTCTACAGACTAACAGGTGGTATAAAGTTGATTCCAAAGGGAAAGGAATGTGTAAGTTCACTGCTCAGGTCATGTATAGTTTCAAGTCTTCCTATCTGAACCCTCACTAAGACAAAAAAAAAAAAAAAACAAACCAGGAAAAAGCCATGTTCTTTTTGGGAGTTTAGAATTTTGGAGACCACTGGAAAATCAGACAGCCCATAAATCTGAAGTCCACACAGTTTAGGTTCACTCATAAGTTTGGTTCAGTCTAGAGTTCTATTTCTTGGATATAAAAGTGAATCCACAAACCTAAATTTTAACAATTCCTACAAAACAGTGATAACTGACAAGTCTAATTTAAACAAGGAGGATCAGTAGAAATAAATTTAGAGTTTGGGTTTTTTATTTAAGTCAACACATATTGGAAAAAGAAAATTGGAAAGCATGGTAATCAATGTATTCCCACTTATGGCTTGCAGCAGGAATCAGCTAGGAACTGGATCTTTATTATTTCATCTGATTGATTTCCTATAGCATTATGCTTTAACAATTACCAAAGAAATAATCAACCTTTTTCAATAGAACAACCTGAGGTACTTGTCATGTCAATGAAATGCAGCCATGATATCAAGTCTGATTTTATTTTTAGTCTATGATTTTACATTTAAGAGCTGACTGTACTAATATGTAAAGATAATTACAAAAACATGACCGAGATAACCAGGGCTGCCTTTTAATTCTGCATTAAGATAGCAGCAGTGGCTTTTTGTAAATGGGCTTCACTGAACCCATGGTTGTTTGGTTCATTGTGGACTGTGTACAACTCAATAAAGAATTACCTTCTGATTTGGGAATGTTTAGAAGAAATGTCAGCAGAAAAGTGTCTTTAGAATGCTCAACATTATTCATCTCCTCTCTGCTGTACCAGAGGAATTAACGACTGGGTTATGAGGACTCCAGGAGAGGATTTCATTTGTTAGTTATGTTTTCAATGGGCTGAACTGATACCTTCTGCTCCACGTTTGAATCACAGTGCTGAGCATTTGCACTTCATCCTTCTGTGTAGCTGGAGGGTCTGGTAAAACGTCCATCCATCTTTCAGCAGGAGATCCAGACTGTAAGAGACACAAAGCCAAACTGTACTGGGAGAGGGCTCTTAGAGTTGTTAAGTCCACCTCAAGTTCATGTCCTCATTCAAAAGGCTGATTCATTTGTGGCCTGCTTAGATTCAAGATGCTAACACAAAAATCTAAATGCTTCTCTGTATATTGTGCCTGGAGGACAGAGCACATTCTCATTAATATAGGAACATCACCTATGATTGGGTTGATGGAAATGATTTACAGGGGATTAGGAAATCTTGTTCTGTTTTACCAATAAACAGTGTTACATTATCACATTTCAATAGCTAATTCTATTGCTGTGCCTTTTCTCTTGAAAATTAACATGATTTTCAGAGGGAAAATAATTACATGTCATTCATAATCCATTAACTAGATTAAAAAAAAAATATGGGTGTTGATTTTCAGAGGGAGAAGTCTAGAGTATCTACACTTCCCTCATGTGGTCTCTTAGTGTAAAGGCTTCTAGTGAAGTGAATTAATCGAATGAAATCTGGTAATTCACATTCCTCTTACTTGAATAGAATTATTTAGGAGCATCAGGAATAGACTTTGAGAAAAGGAGCTTTATTTGAAGACTTTCCAGTATTAATGCTGCTGAAGGAGTTTAGACAGAGTTATTCTGATTTTGCAAGAAAACCAAATTGGGGCACACACTGGTATTTTGTGTGTGTGAAATACAGGCAACACCCCTAACATTTGCCCTTTGCACAGAGATTTTCATCAGTTAATCTCAGGTGGGTGTTTGTACAGAAGATATCCTCAGTCCCATTTCACAGATGGGGAGCTGAAGCACTGGCAAGGCAAGAAACTGCTGCTGTTCAGACAGAGGCAGTTGTGAGACTGCTTTGAGATCTCAGCACCAGCCTAGTCCTTAACTAGTCAACTTTACTGTCTCTATAGTAATGCAGGTTACTTTTAAAGAGACTGTGCTCGTTGCTGAGCATTTTTTATAAGGGACAATTTTGTTCCTTTTTTTCCCTTTCTTTTTTTTTGAATATTTTTTTCAGCTTGCAGTCACTGCAGGAGACAATGGCTTTTTCTTTTTTTTTTTTGGTTGGTTTTTTTTTTCTGTTTGTTTAACTCTAAACTGGACAGGCAAATGTAAAGATTTTTCAAATGTATTTGTTGTTTTTAAATAGCACTTGCCAAAGAACTATTAGAGCTATGATTAATTCCTTCTGTCACAGGCAAAAAAAATGAAAATAAGGCATGAAAAAGCTGCAAGGCTTTTAAGTATGAATAATTTGCTGATGGTCTAGGAAGGGATTACAGTGCTGAATACACAGCTCTATAAATATTAAAACAGATTTTTTTTTTTTACAAAACTATACTTCAGGACATGCTTACAACAGCTAAAATAGCTATAAAATTGTGTTTTATTCCTATCTGTCAACTCTCAAGAAACTGATGTTTCAGAAGAGCCATCATGCCAAGATATTTAAATGCATCTAACCTACTTTAATTTTAATCTTCAGAAATCAGCAAGACTTCATTTGGTTTCTGACTTCATGTTGGAAAGTTCACATAATTCTAGACTGTAATTCAACGCTTCATTTCAGCTGAAGTACAGAATGTCTTGAAGATCTGGCTGCTGCTCCACACGTGCCTCTTTTCCTCCACTGCTTAGAGAGGAGTGTAGGCTTCTCACTGGAGTGGAGCACAGGATATTTTGGTTTTCCTCTGTGAAGGGTGGTGTGCTGAAGTTGGTGTGTGTTGCTAGCAGCAGCCACTGATCTTTCCAAGGCCTCTACCATATGGTAGTGTTTACAGTTATCCTCTAAATGTGGCAGTGGAGAAGCAAGGATAGGAACTGTGCAGAATTACCTTGCAAGGAAATAGAATCTGTAACAGCAGACAAGCAGGAGTTGCAGAGTGGGAGAAGCAGTCCCTGTTGCTGTTGAGATGGCAGCAGGTCACAGAGCAGAACAAATGTCTGGGTGTGTGTGGTGGGCAGTGTTGGCTTCCACCCCTTCTGAGCAGTGTGCAGCATGTGCTTTCTTTTGGAACAGGCAGATGTTGTGGGGATATCTTTCTCTAATACTTGTAACTGAAGTTGCCAATACTTGTCTCTCATTCAGAGCTATGACTTATGTGAACTTCAGACTTAATGTGTGAATAGTTCTTGCTTTGGAGCAAGATTTTTGGCTGAGGCTGTGGGTATGTGTGAGGCTTGAAACAGAAAGGCTGAAGAGCTGCCTTTATGGCTGAATTGTGCTGTTCCTGTGATTTCTGAGCACTGAAATAGGTTGTCTCTTGCAGTAGCTTTGAGCTCTGTTGGGTACATAAACAAATTTTAAGTACAGCTATGTGGCCCAAAGCTGGTTTTGTGGTAGCTGTTGTTTCTAGACAATGTGACAAACACTTTCTAAATCACTTACCCATTTTCTTCACCTGTCTCTCTTGGAAATCAGTTTTCTTTTCAAGTAAAGTTATTGGTAAAAATAGGGTGTTTTATCCAACTGCCTCCAACTTTACAGCACCATATAGATCATCAAGTGCTTAAAGTAGGGCTCATGAGGAGAGTGCAAGTTGACTTTCACACTGACTGAATAGGCAATACTTCTGGAATATTATTATATTGGGGATTAGTTTGTGAAGAACAGAGCTATACAATGAAAGAACTATCAGATGGGTAGCAGTCAGAGCACAGATGTGCTCACTTCTTCAGAATAAGACTATTTAAGAGACAAATTATGATCATTCATTATGGAGAGGAAAAAAAGAACCACTAACATGACAATATCTGATGTGACATCCCATTTCACTGCCAGTCACAAACTGAATAAATCAACATGATTGCAAACATCATCTTCCAGTGACTTATAGGCTGTGGCACTCTGGGATCCATTCCACTGTTGGGAAGTGGAATTTGCTGTGAAATTTGTGTTTCTAATGCAGCTGGTGGCAAGAGATTATTGTGCAGATTCCCAGTATCCAGCATACCTTCCATTTCTTGGCTGTTCTCACCTTTCTTACTGGATTCTCAACGTCTCTGATGTTGCTCTTTTCTGGGCTTTTCCTAATACAGGCTATACTCATCAGCATGGAGGTAATTTTGTGTCATTTCTTCCATCTTAGTCCTTCAGGATCCCTGACTTTTGTTTAGTGTTCTGTGTCCTAGCTATCATCTGGCTAGAAAGCTCACCTAATCCGAGTACCAGTGTGATCCAAGCAAAATACTTTATCTCTAACTAGACCTATCCTCTTTAACCACTTATGTCAAAGTATTTAAATTCAGAATTGAGAATTTTCTAAGCATACAGTGGCTGGAAGATCATGCACTCAGCATACTATAAAGTAAATAAAAGCTAAACACAGTTTTTGTGTTCTGTAGGGTTTGGATATTGGATTTGTTAATTATGTTCTCATTACATTTCAAAGAACTGAATCTTGACCAGTTAAGGCAGAGCATGCAGCATAATCTGTTAATTTGGACTATTTAAGAGAAATAATTCCCTATCTGTAAGAAAGAGAAAATGTAATTACAAGTATATTGCTATAAACAACCATTGTGATGAAATCATGGAACGGTTGACATTTTCATTTTTTAAAAAGTATTAAAAAATGCAAAATTGTAGCAGTTTGCCCTAAGAAATTCAGCTGGTTTTTAAATAGAATGTAAATCTGATCTTAAGTGCCCTGAATTTAATAGAATGGTTCCATTGATTGTGATGGCAACTCTTGAGTTCTACCTGCTTATTGCACAGGATACCCAGCAGGCTGGAAGAGCATGAGAGCACGACAACTGCAAATGCACCTCTCCCCACCCACTCAATATTCCTGGGTAACTCCTCCAAACCAACAGAAAAAACTTGGGCAGACTCTTTCTGAGGCTTTCAGTTAAAATATAGGAGTGAAAACCTCTGAATAAATTACCCACATATATAATTCATGCTCAAAGTACAGCTTCATTCCATCTCCACCCTCTGTATAGAATCTCAGTAGTTAATAGATAGTGCCTTTCAAAAGGGGCAAATTGCCTTGATAAACAGGTGTAGCACAGATGAAGTCTCTGATGTGTCTTCAGTTGTGTGTGGTAAATGTCTTAATCATGATTCATGGCACTCGATAACCTATAGTTAGGTATTATCATAATCAAGAATGATTTTATCATAGATCTATGTACAAATTATGTTAAATAATTGTTTTGAAATCACACCTAATCATGAGAAACAGCATCGTGGAAAATACTTCAAACACAGTTCAGGTTACAGTGCTTGCATCTACCTAATTGTTAGCTATTTTTTTCTGTATCTAAAGAGATTCTTTCACCTGAAAACACAAAGGCCATCAAGACCACATTGTCCTGGGGGACTTGTAGCTTATCCTTGTAAATAAATTAAAAAAAAAAATCTTTACAAAGAAGGGATTCTTTTTATTTTACATTTCAGCTGTAGCCTTTTTCTTAGTGAATAAGTCACCGAGGTCAGGGAAAGCCCAGTGGCTCCACAGCCTGCTGGGCTGGGGCCTGGGTTAAAAAATGACAATCCCTAAGCTCAGCAAAAGGCAGCAGAAATTAATAGAAGGCCCTACCATGTGAATACCCCTGTGTTTTTAACGCATCAGTATTTATGAATTAATAATTTAGAAAATAAATTTACCCTCTTTTTTTTTTTTTTTTAGCATTCAGAATACTATCAAAAGGAACCCTATTTTGTTCACATTTATCTATTATTCATAAGTAAATGCTCCCCTGAGATTGATCACTGTTTGTTCTTTGAAATGTTTGCTGTAATTTTTCCATTGAGGGATAATATGGTTGTACTGGAAGAGTGCTCGAGAAGCCCTGCCACATGTGTTCTGATAGAACATTTCTTTTCAAGAACAACGTCCATTTCTTTTACATGACATACTATAAAATCTTTTGATTTTCTTTCTCAAATGAGTGTTAGAAAATCATATACTGCTCCATTTGTAATAATTAAATTGTTACAAATATAAAGTTCATCTTTATAGAGTTGTAACTAACAGATCATTAGTTTGAATAATAGATTAGAGGTCACTTGGAAGTAGAATTTAAGAACAAAATAAGTACAGGCATTTAACGTGGTGTAAGGATGATTACATTTGCTGTATTAGTACAGTAATAAGCTAATTAGAACTGTATTACAACAACATGTCAGAGTTAATATAGCAGTATCTGTAGTTCAATAGCTCCTGCTGAAGCCTTATAGATCTTTAATTCTTGTTTCCACTAAGCCAAAGGGATTGTGGAAACAGTAACAGACTATTAAGGTTTGCTCCTAGAATACCTATGAGGCAAGCTGACTTCTAATCCAAGCATATGACTTGTTTCTCTGCAAACAGCTGGGGAAGGAAAGTATTGGTGTGAAAAGGTAACCAAAATTTAAAAACAGGTTAAAATTCTTCGTACAAAAATGAAGCACAAAAATATTCATTAGATAAATTCCAAAAGACATAATAAAGAACCTAAACTAACCATGTGAGACAGTAGACAACATTCTCACTGTACCCCTATATACTACAAAAACAGTAAAATTAAATATTCTTGCTTTTCATCTGGGAGCACCTTTGTCAGCAAGGGCTGATTACTTCTCCCTCTGTTTTTATGGGAACTTTCCATTAAGTCTAATATGAGAATGTCTGCCTTTTTAGAATTAATATATTGCCACTATCTCTTTTTGGTTAATTATCTTTATTCAAAGGGCAAGTCATGCTAACTGGGACACTGAACTGCTGAACCTGAATTGCTTTGTTTGTGAGACAAAGTCTTTGTGCTCTGCTATTACCATGTTAACACCTGATGTTGAGTTTCTAATGCAAAAAGCTTTATGTTTTATATTTAAAAAGGTTATGTTAGCAGTTCTTTTAAATACAGGAGGAAATCCTTTACACCACTTTGGGAAGATGGGTAGCAGGGGAATGTGAGGCAAAGTGGGAATGGCAAGACAGAAAAGTTATGAGATTAGGTAGCTTTAAATTGCATGTCTAATATGTAATTTACACTGAAAGGCAATACAAAGAGAGCAGTAGGACAAGCCTTTGTCATTTCAAGATTTTTAGAAAAAAATAAAAACAACCCATAGAAAAGATCCTTTGAATATGTGAAATTCCATTGGAAAACCTTAATTAAACTAAGATGGAATCTCTTGCTTTTTGTAAATATAATTTTCAGCTTTGGTTCTGTGAAAATCCTATGAAAATCAACTTGTGTATAATTTCTCAGCTGAAACCCCATTTATTTCATAGTGTAAAGAAAAACCTGGCTCCTCATAGTCCAGTGTTGACATGGCAATTCCACCAGTTGATTTCTATTGGTTTAGATGATTTAGCCATGCAAGGAATGCACAGTGTGAGGAGAGAACAGAAATGTGGGTAATATGTGGTTACAGGGGCTTGGTGCTGAGGAATTTTATTATGTTATCAGGAAAATACTTAATATCTATTTTAGGCATTGTATATTTTATTTTCAAAGTTGATATTACTATCAAAATATCATTGCATGTTGTTGCCATTGCAACTATAATTAATTCATTGAACTAATTAAGGGGGTAACATCAAAGCTGAGGTGAAATCTAAGAGTGTGTGTGCTCAAGACAATTTCTTGCATCCCATTTGCTCTAAGGAACAAAAAAGGGCTCTCTGTCTTTTCAGCATTGTTCTTCTCTTTCCCCTAGGTTACAGATGAAGGTTGTAGTCCTTGTTTGTAAGGTGGGAAATGTGCAGCCATTTCATTTCTGAAACCTCTAATGGGATGTCTTGCTCAGGACTATTGCACATAAATGCAGAGCAGTTCTGCTGATTCATCCTGGCAGCCTAGCATCACAGGATAAAAGGAGGTCATTTCTAAGTAAAGATTATCACCTTTTTTTTCCACCCAATCCATTCTTTTAAATCACACAAAGTATAGTTCTTTCCTAGCAGAAATTTTCCAAAGAGATGTATCTAAGGTTCCAGCTCTCCCTCCTAATGGTCCTACCTTTGAGTGGAAGGAAAGGTTAGAAGTTAGGCCAATAGATCTTTCATGGAAAATTAGAAGGAAGCAACTCAGGTGGATATTTAAATATAAGCTATAAATTTAAAGTGGAAAAAAAAAAAAGGAAGCTGTATTTTCAACATTATCTCAGGAAAGCCTGAAGAAAGTTCTATATTCAAAGCAAGATCCAAATATTTCAGTGGGTGGACAGCTGATGTGAGCAGAATGCTGCAGTGGGTTTGCACAGCCTCTCTAGGAGGTACTGGCCAGGTAGAAAAGGAGATGGAGCCAAAATCTTCTCAGTGGTACCTAAGGACAAAGCCAGAAATACACCTCAAATGCAGAAAATTCCATTCAAACAGTGGATTTTAATTTATTTTTTTCCCCACTGGAGATGGTCAAACACTGGAAGAGGTTTACCAGAGAGCTGGTAGTGTCTCCATCCTGGGATATATTTGAATCCTGACTATCCAGTTCTGAGCAGCTTGCTCAATGTCATCTTTCTTTGATCAGGGAAATTGGAGTAGACAACCTTTAGACATTCCTTGTAGCTTCAGTGATTCTGTGATATGCATCATTCCTTAGAGCACAGAAAAATTATTGGGACCATTGCTGAGCTCCAGATACATTTGAGGTAACATTGCATTTCTGGAATATATTTTGTAATTGGTTTTCTTATTACCTACATATTGTAGGGGATTTTTTTTTCTTTGTTTTCTTTACTGCCACTGCAGTGTAGGTATATTTTTAAAGAGGTTTATTTCATGACAATGAAACTGATTTGAGGATTTTTTAAACAAATCTCAAAGTATGATTCACATTCTAACCTACTATGAACTTTCTCCTGTTCACTTTTCTTTGTCTTTGAAAAGGTTAATTGTTAACACATAGGAACTTTCTGATAAGAACATGGTCTTTTAATTATTTTTTTATCAATTTTTTTATTGGGGGGTGCTTTTTCACAGACCAAGTAGATTTGTTTTATGGGACTTTATAAAGCAATTACTATTGTGAAGGGCTTTGATAGTGCAATTAAGACAAATGTTCTGCCACATTTGTTAATTACTGGAACACTGAAAACTCCAAACAAAACAAAGCACTCCGTCTTGAAAATAATTGAAGAATCACTTAAGCTAGAGTACCCTGCATTGGAAAATGTAAGGTACTAACAAGTAGGCTGAACATCTGCTATCTATATGACTTCCCTCTGCTACTAGAGAACATGTCAAACTGAAGATACTGGAGGTGCTGCCTACCTCCAAATAAACCTGCTTCTGGAAAAGCTGCTTCTCAGTAAAAATTCATGAGGTTTGTAATCATTACTTTATTGTTAGAAGATGTAGTTTCTGTGATGAGGTGACTCAGAGAGGCTTCAGATATATGGACCTTTCTTCCACATACATCAAATTTATCCCAAAGCTGATTACCTAATACTCTCATTGAGTCCAGCCTCCATCTTTCCATCTCAAATGGGACTGTTTGGCACATTCATTTGTCTCAGCAAAAGCCAAAGCAGAGAGAGGTGAGTTGCCTCTCCCCACTCTAGCCAGTATTGTGATGCCATAAAAAGTTTATGAATGCTCTATTTCAAGTTCCTGAAGTTGACAGCCACTCCTGACTCCCATATATTCAGGTTTTCACCCAAGTAAAGGGATGGTTATCACATTTACAGTAACCATCAAATCAGCCTGCCTTACAGGATTGCTGTGAGGATCTTCAGTCTCCGTGCCAGCTTTTGTCCATGCAGTTCATCACAGCACCTCTGCACCACTTTATCTCTAATATATTTACCATCACAAATCCCTAGTGAGTGAGGGAAGTGATGTTAAACCCAATACAGAGGAGGTAACTGAGGAATAAGAAATCTGCAGTAGAACAAAGATTGAATTTTGGTGTATGAAAGCTATCACTCCATCCACTGGCTCAACAATAATCTGCAGATTCTGAGGCTCTGACAAGGCTGTGTAACCGCTATGTGAGATTTTAATCACAAAAACTGTTTTAGTTAATAAGAAACTGGGTTTCTTTCTCTGGTTTCAGATGGGAGAAATAGTCTGAAGGTATTTCTTTGTGAGCAGTAATCCCTTACAAGCTTTTCTCTCTACTGTTTTGCCTTTCTCCTTACTCCTCATTAGCTGCATTAGGCATCATAATCCCATTATGGAAATGAGTTGATGAGCTAGGAGACATCCTCCCCAAACAGCATCTTCTCTAGAGAGTTAAAGAAGAGGGGAAGACATCATCTTAAACCTATTTCAAGCCAATTGCAATAGGAGTGTGAGCAATCAGTGACCAAAGCCATATTATAATAACGGAATTAAAACGGAAACCATAGTGTTCAGAAAATCCATTTTCAGGCTTTAGGAATAATTCTTCCCTGATGACTCCCTGTTTTCAAGGCTTGTTTGTCTGATAACAATGAGAAAATTCACTGTTGTGCTTCATAATGGACTGCCAAAGTATACAGCACATCCAAAAAAATTCATTTCAGTACTGAAATCATCTGTCAAATGCCATAATATCTATCTTACACAGCTCAACAAAATTGCCAATCTTTTAGTAGAAATAATGGTGATGAATGCATTGACAAGATGACATCCACTGCAGCAGCAAGCAATATTTCAGAGAGGGATTTTCTTGCTAAAACAAAGAAAGAGATCACAATCAACCCTATGGATAAATTGCTGTGTAGGAATTGAGGGAGATTCTTGATGATACTCTGTCAATGTTCTTCCCTGTGTAATGGTTAATCCTGTGGCAAACATCCTGATTGAGAAGTTGTGTATTCCTATGTGGACCAGCACTGCCCTAATGAAGTTTTTATTGCAGACAAGATTATATTGCAGTGCTTGAAATCAGGGATTATGTGTTCCTGCTCAGCTGAAATAAATGTGCAGATAGACTTGCCTATTGGAAAGTACCAATGTTTTATTTCTCAAGCAAAATAAAACTGAGTGCTTCAGTATTACCCAATTTATTACTGAAAAAAAAAAAAGCCACATAGCCTATGTTGTGTTCTTGTTGTTCACATATTTGGCTTTACACCAAGCCCTTGGTCTGTAGGAGTGAACAGTGGATGGAGCATTGGATTTGTTGCAGAACATAATCACCTTCTGTGACAAGCTCATTCAGAGACAGCATTAAGAAAACAGAAAGTTACTTGCTGCTAAACAAGGAGATTAAAATGTTGACATGGCTTGAGCTACTTCTTCCCCATTCTGCTCCAAACAAAGGAATTGCTTAATCATTAATGTACATTTCTTCTCTCTGCAGATACCTCCCTCTGTAAGTAAGGCATAGACTTTAATATCTGGGAATAAACTGGGATGGGATTTTGAAGTATATTGATAGAATTGATTCTCCAGCTGCCTTACATTGGGCATCACTGGGTGGATGAATTTGATTCCAAGCAAGAAGGTGTGGGATCTGTTTAGTGTAAAGATCTAAACCTCTCCAGTTTAGTTACCATTTTATTTTATTATCATAAAATCTTTAATAAGAAGGGGAAATCAAATCAACCGTTTTATCACAGATGAGACTACCTAGACATCTTAATAGAGTAGGCTGGTTTATTAAGTCTTTCTGTCAATCCATAATTTTGTATAGTAGAAACTACTCATTTGTGTATCACTGAAATTAGTGACTGTTAGATGAGAGACAACTTGAGACCCACTTTCATTTGCATTTTGCAAGTCAAGCTCTTGTTTTTCACATAATTTATTAAATGAGCTTTAGAAAGATACACGTATTTTGATATCCCATTAAAATACATGTGATTCATCTCCTGTATTTGTTCTCACAGATTCCTTCTGAAAGATCCTACATGTTGCATTTATAAAATTCTATCACTAAAGATGGGGAGGAGAGCTGTGTAAAATATTGTCATAGCACCTTCTCTGTGGGCTAAATGATGTGAAAGTAGCCCTCCTTCAGGCTTTATTACTTGGTTGAAATTCAGTGCAAAATATTAATCAAAGGGCTTGTTAAAGTGAAAGAAAATGCATTGTAAAACAGATAGCTGATAATTTTTGGCTCAAATAAATCAAAGGTTGTAAGATTATTTTAGTTGCTGACCTGAACAGACTAGTAAAAGCACTGAAAATAAGCCTCCCCATGAACACATCCCCTCTCTTCTTCCTTTGCCACAGGGAACAAGGTAGAATTTTCCTACAGTCTTCTCTGCAGTGCATGAGCCCCACTTGCATCTCTGACTGCAGTTCACCTCTCCCATAGATGGTAGTGCTCATTTATTCTGGCCAATTTGGAGCTGGAAATTATTATATGCTTGAGGTGAATAACAGCTACAGGCCAGTTCCTCAGGGTGGAAAGCACCACTATGAATATGGAAGAGCACTAGATGATCGTGCAGCCTATTTACAAGCTCCTGGCAGGCCCTGGGTAACAAACCAGCCCTGAGCACACAAGGCAACTGTGATGGGCCTGATGTTAAGCAGCAGTCACTGATAAACTATATGGAAAGATTGAGGAGATGTTACAGCCAAGTTACACGGACCCACAAAAAAAGGTAATTTAGCTCCTGCAAAGGAAAGAGCCTTTGGCTGCAGTTCTGCTGCACAGCACCAACCTCATTTACCCACAGAACGTGGGAGAGGGTTTAAAACAGACATGCTGTAAATGGACATGTTCAGAGTATTTTTTACATCATATTTATAACAGCACAGATATTTCTAGAATAAATAGCACAGGAAGGTTAATAATAGTAGTAGGAAAGAAACAGTTTTCCCAGAATAGGCACTATGTGTAGAAGTCTGTTAGCAGAACCAGGAATATGCAGGGATGTGCTATGTGAGGCAAACCCCTACTCTTCAGGCACTAATGATTTCTGTGGCATCCAGTCATCAACACAAGTCATATGCAAGGGAGTGAAGGACAGAAAGGTTGACAAACTATTTTGGTAAATAAGATTTAGAAATAGCCTCCAAATGCAAAATAGGGATTTGACAAGGGAAAGCTCAGCTTCTGGTGAGTTGGAAATATATCTGTTACCATTTGTTACTAGCCTTGTAGAAAATAAACTACTTGATGACTTCTGTCTGTCCTTTGAAACAAAAATTAGTAATGAAGCATTTTATTCTTGCTCTGTGGCTATACAAATCCAGAAAAAAAAAAAAGACAATGGTAAAGCTATCGAGCCATCTGATTGTACAAATTTTATCCTTTTTAGCTAAAACTGTTAATTCACGTCCATCAAAAGCTTTTCATGAGATGAATTTCATCTCTGAACACCATTTCATGCTTCATTATACTACTTTGATGGGGATTTTGGGGTACTCATTACTCACTTTTTTTTAAGGAATGGAATTTGGTTAATAAATCTAGAGGGCAGAGTTTTTTCTTGCTCATTCCAGAAATATACTTCCAGGGAGCTTAACAGATCAAATACTTAAAGAGTGTACCAGCAGCTTCTTTGTGCTGTGTCTTGTGAACATTGTCTTTGCCTGGCTTGTGACAGCTGTTGTGAAACACTTGAATTCTGGGGAAGATTCCAGGCTGGATTCTCACAGTCTGGTGTCCCAGCTGGCATTTAGGAGCACCAAGACAGGGAGGGAGGAAGTCAGGAAACTATTTGATATGTTTGTGTACATGGACGTTTGTGGATGTGGATGTTTACCTCTGCCCTCCCCTGGATGGAGTTTGCATTTTTGGTTATGTATCTTTTTTCAGATCAAAAAATGAGGTTTTATTTCTGGAGCAGAAGGGTTGCCATTTTTGCTTTGGTGGTGGTGAGAGAGATGGTGACAGAGATTATCCAGCTGCTTCCTCACTGGTGCTCAGTCCCAAGAGCAGACCCACAGAAGCACAGAACTCCTGCATAAACAAACTGCTTTCAAAGAGCTTGTATAACTCGGACTACAGCAGTTTTCATCATCATTACTATGAGTGCAAAACAGAGATGACCAAGTGGTAATTAACTTGTTATTGATTTTTTAATAGAGTTGTCTCTTTGTTAAAAATAGGGTATGTAAGGAAGAAAGCACATCCCTCCTGACAGCCTGCTGGAGAGGTGTACTCAGCCTGCTCACCCTGAGGCACCTTTCCATGCAGCCTTGCTGGAAAATTATTTCCAATTTTTATCTATTTCTCTAGACCTCTCCAAGAACATCTTGACCTCCTAAAAGCATTTGCACCTATGAACCACTCTCCAAAGTTTACATTTATACAAGTCAGCATAAATCTGCCAAACTTGTTTAAATCAGAAGTACTCCAGCCTGTACTTGGAATTACCCAGAGTTCTGTATTTGTAAATCATGAAGATGAAATATGTGCACTGAGGCAGGAAGAAATGTATCCTCAGTGTAGATCACTTTTCATAGTGAATATCTTTGAGTCACTTGCTAATTCTTCTGGTTAACTGAAAGTGACTTTTGTGATCTTTCTCCTTCTGTGAAGAATACTTACTTACTGTGTTTTAACAAGTGCCTGGAGTATCCTGAAGATGCTGTATCCAGGGTTCAAAAAATTCCATGCGCATAAGGTGAGAAAGAATTTTCTCTGTGGACACTCGTACTGTTGGACAACAGATTTTATGAGTAACATGGAGGTGGACACCAGAGATGTACTGTAAGAGAGAAAGTGTTTTGTTCTTTTGCCTCTTCTGAGCAGAACCTAGAGGCAGGGTAATATAACCCTGAAGGAAACTGCTTCCCTTCACAGTCACTGCAGTCGTGGCTGCTGGAGCATGTAATTACAGGGAGGGAAAAAGAGCATGCAATGAAAGGTTGTTGAAAGCCTCAGGACTCCTAATCTCGCTGTCTTGTTGTTGGGAAGTAAAGCCCTCTGTGGCAGAACATGTTTGGGTAATTGGAAATGGGACACCTACTGCTCTCATTAGCCTGACTCTACCTATGTTAAATAAATGTATATTGGTATTATTTTCCTAATGCCCAGAAAGTTCTTCTCTCCAGAGGAAGGAAAAACAGGCAATGTTTTTCAATCTGCATAACATACTTAAAACTCTCTGTTAACTAATGGTGCAGCTGATCATGAAAGCAGTGCCTGATATTCAGGAGACAGAGCTGCACAGTGTGTCTTTGAAGTTCAAGAGAGAAGTGATGGGAAGGGCAGCAGTGCAGTGTTGTCCCTACATCCCAACTTCTCTTTATCCAGTTCACCTTTGTTTATAGAGAGGAAGCAGGAGGGAAAACTTTGGCTTCCATTGTGTTGGGCAAACAAGGAAGTTTTGTAAAACCCTGAAGAAATCAAGAATGTGGGTATTGATTCCTTTGTCACTGAGTTCCCCAACCTTCAGTCCAAAAGAGAAATTAAGAAACAATTCTTTTTTTTTTTAGTATTTCATATATATAATAAGGAATATTCTAGATACTCAGGATACCAAAGGTAAAATTGGGACATTTCATTCTGCACTGAATCAGAATACATGAAACCCTGTGAAAAAACCCTGGCTGTTGTCAGTGAGTTCTGCTGCCATTCACAAAGTCACAGTGCCCTTGCATTGACGTGCCCAAAGCAATGGGCCTCGTAGCACAGAATGCTAATGGCACCCTGGGCTGCATTAGCCTGTTACTGACAGCAGGTCCATGGAGGTGATTTTTCCTCTCTACTCAGCACTGGTGAAGTCACACCTGGAATAATACACCCAGTTCTGAGATCCTCAGTACATGAGAATCACGGTCATACTGGGGAGCAGGGCTGTGAAGGTGATTCATGGACTGGGTATATGAGGAAAAAGCTGAGAGAGCCTAAAGAAGAGACAACTTGGGGCAAGGGAGCTTATTAATGTATAGAATTACTTGAAAGAAGGTCCAAAGAGGATGGAGACAGGCTCTTTTCAGTGATGCCCATTGACAGGACCAGAGGCAATGGGCACAAAGTGAAACACTTTCTAACTGAGAGGGTGACTGAGCACTGGGACAGGTTGCCCAAGGAGGTTGTGGAGTCTCCATCCTTACAGATATTCACAAGCTTTGTGGACACAGTCCTGAGAAACTGGCTCTAAATGGCCCTGCTGGAGAAACCTTCTCCTGCATCAGGGGAGGTTTAGATTGGGAATTAGGAAGAAATTCTTCACTGAGAGGGTAGTTAGGCTCTGGAACAGGCTGCCCAGGGAGGTGATGGAGTCACCATCCCTGGAGGTGTTTAAAGAACAAATAGATGCAGTGCTTGAGGATATGGTGTAGTGGTGAGAGAAATGCTAGGACAAAGGTTGGACTTGATGACCCTGGAGGTCCTTTCCAACCATAATGATTCTTTGAGAAGGGGAGTTGGACCAGCTGATCTCCAACCTCAGCTGTTACGTAAATGGCTTTAAAGCAGTGAAGAGATGAAAACTAGAACTTATCCTCCTCTCCTTCTTCTGTGATGGAAAATTATGCAGTTTGACATCACTACTTATTTTTGATGCACTCAGAAAAGGGAAAAAAGCAGAGTTTAGATATGCCAAACTCCTTCTTAAAAATAAAACTGTAAGATGTGGTTCAGCCAATATACTATGCATGAGTGTAAATGGACACAAAACATGGTTTACACACTTCTACAAAATACCTTTTTATAAATACTAGATCAATGTTTTCTCAAATACTTGATCACAACCTTCCCAGGTCTCTAAAAGGGGTCATAAAATGTTACTCAGCAGAGTCAGCAGCAGCTCTGCTCCTACAGGGCAGAGGAGTGTGAACAGGCTGTAATTACTGCCTTCAAGTGTTCTTAGTAGTCAGGGACCTATTAGCTGTCATTAATTGGTGGCAGCAGTTCAGGCTGTTGTAAAAAGAGGTGTGAGCTGAAAGGACATTGCAGATTCCAAAAGCTGAAGAACAGCAGGATCAGAGCATTGGTTCTACTCAGGTAAATTGCAAACATTCCCCAAATTCTCCCCAAGACACTGCCTCTGGTTACCAATGTGAGTGGGGAGGGGCAGGTGTCAGTGGCAGGGAGGAGTGCTGGCTGCCATTCTGCATTGCACTGCCATGTTGCTCTTGAGTTTTAAGGAGAACTCATGAAATAATGAGCAAATAGTGACCCAATAACAAACACCTCAAACTGATGCATTCTGTCTTGCATTCAATAAGCACTGACACAACTATTGCAGAGCATCTCAAATTTACAGCTCCTTAGAGAAACAAGGCAAAGCACAGAGCTGTGTCATCAGCTTTTTTTTTTAAAGGAAAGATGACAAGAACTGAGTTTTCTGGTCATTTGTTTCCTAGCTGGCCCCAGACTAGGGAAATTCCTTACTGAGAAGTCCCATGATTAATGTCACAGAGGTGCACCTAAGCAGAAGAGACTCAGACAAGTATCTTGATGCTGAGTTCCCCAGTATTGTCCCCCATTAAACCACTGGCTTCTGAGGACAACAGGGCACAGTCACTGAAGAATGTAAGACCTTGCAAGCCTGAAGTTAACTGAAGTGTTAGAAGGGCATCACCACAGCTAATTGGTATCCCTTGCATCTTTTACACCTTTCTCACTGGTTTTACCAGTCTTTTTTTTCCTAAGCAGACAGAATACTCTGCTCTCCCATCCAACTGCCTTAAAGTATTTGACCGTATCAATTCTTGATGCAGAATTAAGATGAATTGTAAATGTATAGGTAATTCAAGACACAGGCATAAAAAAGATAGAAGACTCACCTGCATTGTCTTGTTTATTTTAGAGATTGTTAAATTCATCATTCTTCTTTTACTGTAGTTTTAAAAAGACACATACTATACTCCAGAAGTTCCTGTTAATGCCAGTGAGAGCTCTCAATCAATATCAAAATACAGCCATAGGGCCTCAGATACACTGTAATAATCAGTGTCTCCTTCATGGGAGTGGAGGGCTGGAGGAGGAGAACTGCTGTATGTTGACAGTATTAATACAGTCAAATATGTAGCAGGCTGGTCAATCTCAGGTCTAATAGTGACAGAAAAAATATCTTTCAGAATGAGGATGCCAGGATTTTAGCACTGAACTTTATAGGCACCACAGAGCTTGGATTTTGTAAACTGTAACTCCCTTAAACTGCCTTTCAGATTATCCTTTGAACTTCATGCAGATCTGTGATTCAGAAAGTCTACATCATGCTCTGGCTTCTTGTTGCAGATAATTTTTAAAGTGTTCTGGCTTCCAAGAATTCTTTTTTCACTTCTTTTTTTTTAAGAAAATATTTTCTCTTTGTAAAACACTGAATCATGCTTTGGCTTTTATGTTTCTGGGCATGAAGTCACAATAGCTTTGCCATCTACTTCAGCTGGGAGAAGAACTCATACTTTGGAGGAAGGACTTTATTAATCTAGGCCTTGCGTAGCTCTTTATATTTTTATGAGGCTGTTTGATGGATTATTAATAAAGTCTAGTCAGATCTTGCATGTTGTCATCATATTCTCCCTCTGTTTCACCAATGATGCCAGCTTTAAGAGATTTGTAGTAGAATTTCCCACAAGCATCTTGTTTCCTGGCATGCCTGGAATGTGATCCCTGTGAAGGTGTCTGAAGTTTCTACAGTGCCCTCCTCTGACTCTTCCTTATACCTTCCATCTGCTGTGGTTCTGTGTGAAGAGCTGACAAGGCTGTCATTCCTGTACTCTTAGTGAAACCATCACTCCTCTACTTTGTGCAAAGATCACCTTTCATCATACAGATGTACAGTACCTGAGGAACTGGGTGGTTTGAGGCTGAAAAGAGATCCAGTCTATACTACTGAAATTGTGATCAGTGCTGATTTCAGTCATCAGATTAATAGTAAGTCATAGTATTAATCAATATCCTATTAAATACCTTTAAACAGTATGTAAAATAGTTGTTAGTGTGGTATGTTTATACATACATATATTTGGAGGCCCAAATGATATCTAACTTATTTTTTCAGCTGTCACCAAAAACTTCATTGTTAAGTATTTTTCAGTCAGCTCTAAGAGCAACAGAAATACTTCATTTCTGTTACTCTCCCTTGCACCTGCAACAAAATACAGTATGATGAAATGGATATTCCACTTTCAAGTAAGTCCACACAGCAAATATTATATAATCCTGTCATCTTTGGGAAAGAGGCAGATCCTGTCCTCACCCCCATTTCCAGTGGGGAAGCTACAAGTGTTTAAACTGTGGCAAAATAAGGCAAGACGGTGCTTTATGGGCAGCACCATTGGAAGACAGCAAGGCCACTTACTCAGGTTTGTTGAGCCACTGAAGGCTTAGCCCTGATAAAAATGATCATCCTTTATTGATTAACCCATAGGTCATTGCTCAGATAAAACTGCTATAAAATGCCTTTCTTAGCTGCTTGTTACAAGTAAAGGCCACGGTTTGTCTTAGCCTCATGTCCCATTGAGAACAGAGAAGCATATCACAAACACCTGTGAATTTCTGAAACTCTCATCTGATTTTTACCTGACCTTTTCTTGAAACATTATCACACAAATATAGTTTTTTTCCAGTCAGACCTTGGTACTAAATGGATAAAAGGACCAGAGAGAAAATAGGATGTTTCATTTTGTTGCTTGTTTGGGATTTTATATATATAAACCTCCAGTAAATAAATCTCTGAATGAAAAATTGATGCAGGTTTTGGTTTTGTTTTTTTTACCTTTCTTCCCTTATCAGAAATGCATTGAGCCTTATCTCACTGAATATATTCACTGATCTTGGCTATTCATTAAAAGTAATAGAACAGCTAAATAACTTTGGTACACAGCAGCTCCAACATCTTTTGTTTAGTTTCTTCAATAAATCATATTGTCAGAGGTTACTTATTTTACTATTGTGTCACTGTAAAAGAATGAACTATATTTTGAGAATTTCCATCCCTATTGCTTAAGCTCTGCTCTACTAAGTTTAATACCCTGACAATTCCAGCCATAATTTACTCCTTGGAACAGGTCATTAAGTACGCATTGCTGCTTCAGACTTCTTTGATCCATTGCCTTTTATAAAATATAGAAACAGTCTAAATAGTCTCCGTAGAAAGAATTTTCTTTTAGGTTGGTATTTAACTATGAATCATAATACATAATTCACCCACCCATCCAGAAAAAATTTCTTGCACTGCACACACATGTTGCTTCCATTCTCAGAAAGCCATATGGTGCTTCATCATTTGCCACAGCGGATTGATTCAGAAATAATAAGGTTAATCATATTACCATAGCTAAGTGGGCAGATCTGCTGGTAAAGCAGGTAGTATCCTCCGTGTTACCTGCAGGTAATACAATTGCTCCGTGGCAGTCCGCCAGGGATTGTCAGAGTCACTTCTGGGAATCTGCTGTGATTTGGTGTGTAAAACTATCAGGAGAGCTCAGTTGGAGATGTATGATAGTGTTAGAAGCTTCTCCCATGGGCAGATCAAAGCAGTTAATAACACATCAGCGAGCGGTCACCGTGATGGCACAGCTAATCTCCAGGGAGGAAATTTCATCTTTTTCCTCCAGAGAATTGGACTCAATTGCCACGAAGAACATTTATGAATGAAATAATCATGTTGCAATTACTGGCTCGCTTCTGTTGCTCCCAAAAACCTTCGCCTTCGGAGCATCCCACTTGGGTCTATTAAATTAGTTTAAGTATTTGCAGGACCCTGCACAGAGAAAGCATCTATTTCTACAGTGTTAATGGGTCAAATTGCATTATCCTTATTACACTGATAATATCTCTGTCTAGAACAGGTCTGTTTCAGATAATGGCCCTTAAGCTGTCTTTAGGGCCAGAGAGTTTTTAAGTTAGAGTATTTTTAGAAAGACCAGCATTGTCTATAAATGCATATGTGATCACAACGTAGGTCATTTCATCCTTCTAATGTATAGACAAATTTTGCTATCTATCATCTAAATAGTCCTTGCATCTTCACCTAACACTTCTAGTTTACCCATTTTTCATGTTTATTTTTTTCATAGATATTAATCATTTAGATGTGTTTATAAAGGTAATGTATTTACATGTCTAGACATCTGAATATTCAAGCTCCATTTCTCATTCCATGCAGCAAAAATTGATTAGCCGTACCTAGAGAAAATTTGTCAGAGAGTAACTGCCAATATTAACATCTGCCAGCCAATCTTCTTCATAATCAGCAGCAAAAAGAAGTGATTTTGCCTCTTGGGAGAGCTTTCAAAGTTTCCTGTCCCAATTTGCAGTTTGTATCTCTTGGGGATGTAAGTATGAATAATATTACAATTCTCCCAAGCTTCATCTATCAAATGTGTAAACTGATGACAGGATCCCAGTAACAAAGCACTGGGACAATGACATCCCCTAGGCTGCTCTATTAAGAGAAACAACAGAGTCAGCTTAAAAGACTTGTGGTCTGAAATGAACTCTTAGGGTAGAATTGACCCAAGGTGTGCAGGGTGGTAAAAAAAGAAAAGATCAGTGCAAATACAGAAAAAGTTATTATGTTTTGGTGACAACAATGTTCAATCTTATGAGCAGTAAACAGCTCAGTGTACAAATGCTTCAAACAAGCCAACAAACAGAATGTTAGAGCTGAGATATCAAAACCACAGAGACTTGCAGGATGCCAATTCTTATTAATTTAAATGGGCATCTATCATCCAGATTCCTTGGGATTATTTGAAATTCAGCACAAAGCATTAATAAACACTTCTATTCCCCCCTGTCTTCCTTACTCACATCAGCAGTGACTCTTAATGTGGAAAATAAAACCAGAACCTAGGCAAAGGGAGGGTAATCAGGGTGTAGCACAGGTATGATGCTGCTTTGTCAGTCCACGGGCTACTGGGGTAGTAATAGAGCCATTCCCTTCCCTGTTCTCAGAACAAGAACTGAGTCAAAGGTGATCCCCTTCTGCTGGAGTGCTGCAGTAGTCCTTGCTGCTCTAAAGAGTGGCTGCTGGGGTGGATACTTTTACTAACAGGTCTGCACATTTCCAGCAGTTCCCCCACACTCACAGACCTAAGGTAGATCTGCTCAAGTACATGCCTCTGTTCATGGACATAGGAACCTCAGGGAGAAGCTGCCTTGCAGTGCATGTCAAAAAGCAAAATCAGAACTCTGCCTGCCCTCAAAAGCCATTGCTCCTGAGAACAAAGCTGTGCATCTTCTCCTCTATACACCCTGCGTGGTACCTGCCTTCCCTGAGCTTGGCAAGGCACCCACCTTTACTGAGCCCAGGTGTAACCACATCCAGGGAGGTTGCAGTGCCTGGGATAGCTGTTGCTATACCAACTTTACCCTTCAATCAGCCTGAATACTCTGAGCACTGAACTCTTCATCAGGGAATTTGGACTGTAAACTAAAAGGTTATTTCAGAATTCGTACTGATGTCTCAAATGGTGCTGTTGGAATATTCTGATCTTTAATGATGACCTATTTAAAGACTGCATCTGCAGTGCTTAAAGCAACTAGCCTTAAAATCCTTTACAAAAGGAATATTAGAAATGTTTTGTTTCTTCTATTAATTTTCTGCTGTACCATTCAAGACAGGAGTAGAAAGCTTGAGGCAAACTAGTAGTTATTGTTCTATACAGTATTTATTAAGAAAATGCATTGGGAAGTAAATTTATGTTCCTTAGTTATTTTGATTTGCCTGAGAAGAAATCTCTATCATAGTTGAATTCAGAGTATAAAAGCTAATCAATGAATCACAAGTGAGAGCCTTTTCCTGGGCTGTAAAGTATATTTGTTACCACTGTAATACACACTAATAAGAAAGGTAGAAACCAAGTGAAATGACTGAACCCACTATAAAAGATAATTGCTTGTAGACTAGTCATCAGAATCAGAAAGTAACAGAAGAAAATATATCCTTCCAAAAAGTTCTAAATTAACATAGCCTCACTGACCACAGTGCAGCCCGACTGATTTACAGCAGCATATGTCCTCTTGTACTTCTAGACTAAGCAACTATTTTATTCATAAGTGTTTTTTATTCAGAGATAAAAGGCTATCTTTCCACTTGCCCTCCCCTTATTTTTCTAAAGAGGCTGTTGGCATATTATTTGAAAAGCCAACAACTGACTGAGCTGTGCTCGATATAATGTCATCATTTATACTTCGACTTGGAAACATGTGCACCAAGATTGAAGTTATTTTACTCCCACGGGGGTAACACTCTATTTTAAAGTGCCCATTAACTAATCCTAAACAGCAGTGGAAAATCAGTGGAAATACATGTGACATCTACATGAATACCAAGTGAATTCATGAAGATTACTGCTGAATACAAAATTATTCCACTATAGAAGGGATACTTGAAAGAAAAAGTTGCTGAAATAAGGAGCTAGTCATAAAAAATGTGTCCTTGAGTAATGGTTCTTTTATATTATATGGCACTATTCAAGGCAGTTAGTCTGCATTTCTATTTTAAATCGCAGCTTTTAGGGGCTTAAAACTTGCCTAGTAAAAATAAGTCCCTGACTCAGTGGTGACAGGTATGTGTCTGAGATTAAATCTTTTTTATTAAAAAAATTATAACAGCCACTTATTAAAGTTGAGTAAAAAGTTATGGGATTCAAGTGCCAGTTAGCACTGTTAATACCTTGCTTTTAAAATAAAATTATTGAGATGTTTTTATATATACTCATTACTGATTGGTCTCAGTAAAACAGTTATGAGGAGAATTTCAGTCCTGTCTGACTCACATGTCAATGACTGCTTCAATTTCTCTTGATGATGTCAACAGAAAAGTATGATCTATAGAGTCTATCAACAAGAGAGGCAAAACCCTAGCTATTTATTTAGCTCTCAGCTTCTAGGTCATTCTTAATAGCCCTCAATTTCTCATAGGCTGGGACTATTTTGTTAGTAGTATCTAGATGCTTAATCTGTATCTAGAAAACTTGACGTGGATTTTAGAAGTGCTGAGTTCTCCCAACACCCATTGAGGTTAAACAACAAAGCCCAGTGGGTATCAGCAGAGATCCCTTATTTTATGCTCTGATATTTTAATTTATAGTCTCAGTTAATGGGAATAGTTGGTGCTTTGTCTTCCTAGATCTGACACTATCTGAATATTTCTACAGTAACTCACAGACTGTATGGAAGGCAGAGCTTTAACTGATGGTAGTGCCATCAGCAGTAACTGGAAGGGCCAAAAGAAGAGTTTTGCACCACAGCCTCCTCAGACAGAGGTCACAGGAGAATTCTGTCTGCAGAACCTAGAGTACAATATGCAACATGGAAAAATGCAGATTTCAAATTACAGTGACACCAGAGATGCTGTAATCTACAGATGTTCAGAATGATGAAACACATTTAAAATCTGCATTGTTATTATCTGCTAACCCAACTCACTACTCGAGTTGTTTTTCCAGTCAATTTCTCTGCATTAAAATGCCCAGGACAGAGTACATAAGACATTCATTCACATTTATTCCAATGTTTGTATACAAAGACAGTTCTCTAAAATTTAAACCTCTCTCACACCCATCCTATAATATCATTTACCCCAGCATAGCCTCTCTTTGCAAACATTCTTCTCCAACATTAGCTGATATATTGATATATTGATATCATTTCCCCATTCTGGGCACCATGAGATTATCATTCTTCAAAGAGCAAGCAATGCTGAAGCTCATAAAATTACAGGAAAAGGGCTTTTATGGATGGTTAGTTTCTGCTGGCATGATCTGGGTAAAGACAGTAACTTCCATGGTGAACTGCTGCACTGGTTTCTGTGAACTCCCCCTGACTTACTTTTTATGTCCATCAGTTGCCATATCTGTTCTGCTTCAAGAGTAAGGTTCTGGAGTCAGATTTGGTGGTGTGGGCTTCAGCACAGAACATCTTGGATATATATTTATTTACTTTACAAATATTTGAACTGCTGTTCTCTTGTTGTCCTTGATTAAAGCCAGATCTTCTGTCTTTTGTCAGTGGTCTACACCCCCCCATCTCAGTGGAGCTCTAACCTTTGCAATTCTGGGACAAAGTTAAGCCCCGGGAAGCAGAGCACCACATAACACACAGAAAGTTGAACCCAGCTTTTGAAAATCCAGGTCTCTTCAGTAACATTCAGAGTGTGTTGTGGCTTTCCTTTGGCTATTGTAAACCAGTCCTGTGTGTTGAAAGAAAGCAAAATTATTTCCATGCTGCAATTTTAAGGAGTAAGATAGTAAGATGTAGGTGTCCCTGGGATAAAGTATTTAGCTAGCATTCCAAGCAGCCTTTAGGAGAACTACATGTAAGCTTTGCATCTGCTATCAGCTTAGTGTGTAGGCGTTGTCATATTATCTATTAATGAACTATTTGGATTTTTATTTTCTTCAGCATTTATCTTTGAATCCTGCAGTGTTGTTCTTCTCCGTGTGTTGGAGTTGTTTGTTTTGGTTTTGTTTTCCAAAACAGCTGTATTTAATTTGGTATTCTATAGGGTCTGCTTTTCCTAGGGTGGATTTCATCTCTTACTCATCTTCCACTGCAGTAGTGCCATGAGCATATAACCCTGGGGCTTCACTTTCTGCAGTGTCTCTTCACTGAATACAGTATCAGGGTTATTGCAGTGGCATGTAAAGATTTCCATGGCACAGACTCAAGTTACCTGGAAGGCTGTATCTCCCTTTTTAACTTTAATCTCCATGGTTAGGAACAATAGAATCATCTACCCCTAGGCATGATCAGTGAGCCTAGATTTTTAAGTAGTTTCTGATGTTCAATCATGCTACTTAATAAATGAGCATTTAATGAAATTTAGTGATCAAAGTCAACATTTGCTAAATTGGCAATGTTAATTATAAAATTTTTAAAAAGACAAATAGCATGAAAAAAGAGGATTAAAAAAAAAGCTGAGTCATTGAAATAAAGCTGAAGACTTTGGTAATTTATTTTATCTATACTTGATGTAACCATAACGTTAATCAAGATGGATCCAAGCCTAGTGAAATGGCAAATCACATTAACTTGTTAGGCCACTGGGTCAGAGTTTCACAAGCAGATTTTTCAAAATGAGAGAACAAAGTAAAAAAAACTGTACAGATAATTTGTTTGTATATGCAGTCCTCTTTTTTCTAACATGAGCTGTAATGCCTTTACATATATTGAGAAGCATACTCTGAATGCTTGATTGTTCTCTGTGCATATGTAAATGAACCTAGAATTAAGGTTTTATTAACACTGCTGGTAAGAAATGCATAAAGAAAAGCATTGGCCACGAACAGCAGTAGCAGCTTGCAGTGAGATGAAGAAGCTGAAGCCAGCTGCATATTTCTGAGTGCCATCTACTGGCATTTCTTTAAGTACTTGATGCATTCATATGTAGAGAAATCTTCTCCTAGTCCAACAGTATAACCCATAACTTCTGCCATTAAACTTAAACATTAAACTTTAGTTAAACATTAAACCACTCTGTATCTTAAAGTATGTCGTTTTCAGCTGTTTCTGGTTTCTTATCTTCCAGACAATAGTGGTCAAAGAAATAAATACTGTGAATCAAAACTCAAAATATCATCATCAGGTTTCTATCATCACCTTGTAATGTTTCAAAGAGTATGAAGAGTGCAGAGAAAAGCTTGTAGTCTGTCCTCTAACATCATCATTGTTGTGTATTAATAAGAAATTAAGATAGCCAAGAATTCAAACTCCATGGTTGGAAAAAGCAGTTCTCCAAGACAGTTTTCATTTGCAGAAGTGTAATAATTTTCTCGGCTCATGTACTCAGCACTTCATATTTATGTTCAGTGTAGCACTGGGAAACATGTGGTAATACAGTTTTTTTTCTGACCAGATTGGATCAACTCCAGTATCATTTTTCCTGCAGTGATGAAATCTGCCTTGAAAATTCTGTCCTCAAAAGGCATTTTCT
This sequence comes from Ceyx melanurus, assembly GCA_024611195.1. NCBI lineage: Eukaryota > Metazoa > Chordata > Aves > Coraciiformes > Alcedinidae > Ceyx > Ceyx melanurus. The sequence goes on along the minus strand of JANHGL010135783.1, from coordinate 145,254 downwards.
AGGGGAAGTGTGGAATGCTGTGTGCTCAGGGGGTGCATGTGTGCTGTGATAAAGAGATTAAAGCAAAGAACTAAAGGCCCAGCCATGCATTAGTTTCATGATTGCTGCTTCTGGAAGCCAGTGAAGGTCTGTGAATGTGTGACTTGCCATGTGTCAGCCTGTATTCCTCATCATGCCCTTCCAGACCACACAAACCCTGAGGATGGGCCTGCCAACAGCCAGTGTTCAATAGCACTGCCTTTCGTTTTCTCTTAGTCTGCTTGAGATTCATGCATTAAACTTATTTGATAACTTCTTCATAGCTTTATTCTAGTTTAGTGCCTTTATAAATAGCTGTGTCTGGGACAAAGACAGCTATCAATAAATGTCTTCTCAATGAAAAATAAAGACAAGAAAACACATACAAGAAGAATGGACGAAAGAGCCGATTCTGGCAGACGTCCTCACTACGATTAATATCTTACTCATACTCTAACAGGGTTTTTTTCCTGATAGGTCTTGACATAACATTTGACATTTCATGGCCACAGTCATATTGATGGTTCATAGTCATTCTGTGATCAGGTAATATAGCCAGGTCATTCTCCACCTCTGTATTTTTCAAGCTAATGAGCTCCCTGGTTGTACCAGAAATTCTTGTTATTCATCCCTAAGTGAATGGTTGTGTCTTTTGTGCTATTACATTTCATCCTGTTTCCATTACTGCAGTTCTAAATATCATCCAAATTGTCCTGTAGGGTATTCCACTCTTCCTTTACATTGATGATATCTCCCAACTATGTTTCATCACCAAATATCATGAGCATTGTCCCAAGCTTTTCTGTCAGCTTAGTAATTAAAATGTGAAATAAAATGAGCCCTAACACTAATCCATTAAAAATAATTCCACCAGCAATCTAAGCAGACATTTATCCTGAGCAGATGAGGAACTCTGCTGGAGTCAGGAGAATAAATTTTTTCTTATGGGTAGCTTTTATTCTGTTGTAGTCAAGGTAAATGACCAGTGTTCCGAGAAGGGAGAAGTAAAATTGATGGTAACTACTTAGATGCTTGAAATTAAGTATGTGCTCAAATTTTTAGCTATAAATATCAGAGGTAAAATTTCCCTCTTAAACTTTTTGCCTTGAGTGGAATCTTGTTGCCTGTGCATCCTGTTGCCAGAGCAACCTGCACTGTTACGGGTACAGTGGCAAAGATCAGCTCCTGCTTTCAGAACAGACATAATGACATAAATATGTACATTAAGTCTTATTTTTTAAAACATTCCTACCAACATTTACAATCCTATTTTCCTTATTTCATAAAGTTAAGGAATTTATTTTTTTTTTACATCTGAAATTAGTAGGGAACAGTGAACAGAATTCCTGGTTAAGTGACATCAACTACTACAGCTTTTGCTAATTGTTTAATAACATCATGGGATCAGCCTGATGTCCACACTGATAGTAGATGCTAAACTGTAACAGGTGCAGCTTGTGGGGATGGGAGACTTGTAGGAAAATTTGCAGAAAGCTTTCTTGATTCATCCCTTGATCCTCAGCTATACTCTCTGATCACAGGTCCTACATGCCTAAAACTTCCTAGGTTTAACTACACCTGAAAAGATAAAGGAAGCTCAAAGCATACAAGATAGATAATTCCCATCTGAACGGAATTCAGGCAGTACATTTCTGTCTTTTGCAGCTGAATCTCCTCATACATCCACACTCCAGTGCCTAGTCAATTAGGCTTGGTTAGAATTTTACTTTTCACAGTCTCATCTGCAGCTATAGAAAAAAGAATTAAAAAAATTATACCTAGCTGAATGTCTGGCTCCACTGGTTGTTGTTCAGTAATAAAAACAGCAAGAACCAAAAACTGTCAGTCTGAAACAATTACTGTACTTCAGAGAACAAAAAAATGCCACACAGAAACAAATATTGAAGGATTCTCTTCTCTTAAAATACAATGCAGGTTATAGTATAATATATTCAAGATTTTAGTGTTCAATACAACTAAGTCTTGTACTGTGCTGTAAACTTCACTGAATGTGCTGGTGAAAAAGAATACAAAAATCAGTGAACTATTCCCAGCAGACTGTGAATGCTTTTTCTGGGTGTAGCTGCCTAGATTAGAATGATTTTTGTTTCATTACAGACAGTAAAAGGAAAGATTAATGTGGAAATAATTTTCAGTGAAAGCGTCTATAAAAAATATAGAAAATACAGTGCAACATTAACCAGATAATGTGAAGAATCTCTTGGCTTTTAACATTAGAAGTACTTTATATTAGAAATATGGACACCTTTTTCGTATACTATTTGAAACATTTTTCAACCATTCTTTTTCAATCAGTTAAGGCAGAAATGATCTCTGGTTCAAAGTGCTGGAGACACCATTTGGCATTATTATCCTTTTTTGATGTAAACTGTGTAAATCTTTATCCATGGACAGGTTCATCAGAATAGCTTTTCAGCCTGGAAACATCTCTCTCGTCTCTCCTTAGGGTTAATTGCATTTCACACCAGATGATGAGGCAAAAGATGTGTAAAAGAGAAAAGGTCCCTTACATAAGCTGTCCAGAATTGGTTTTGAAGTTGGGGTGATGTCTGAGCTGGACCTGTTGTTACTGCAGCACTGCATTTAGCCCAGCTGTTCTAACTGGCCACATACCAGTTCAGCTCTGAGTAACAGTCACATGCAGTGTTAATGTTGATGCATGACCATGTGTTACCTCGATCTGTCAGATATTTACAACCAAAACCAAGCACTCATCAAGAGTATTATCCCTTTCTCCTGAATCCAAACTGGTTATTTGCTTTGCTCAATTTTCCATCTGCACATTTCCCCTTAAATTATGAGAAACATTCTTTCACTATTCTACTGGGAAATCTACAATCACATGGTCTCTTAAGGGCCACTTTGTTCAATATTTGATGTTTGTCAGCTTATCAGGTCTGAGATATGTATTATACACTATAGGATGGTACCAGGCAGCAGTAAGCAGAGTCCACTTTTTATACTGGCAAGTAAAAATTACAGCTATTCTCCCATGTCATCACTACAGAGCAATCAATTGTGATGAAAACAGAAAATAAAAGGAATGCTTTCTCACTGCACATAAAACAATGCAAGAAAATTTAGGATTTTTCCAAATTGGTCAAACTCTTCACAAAGTCAAAACAGAAAATTTACTTCATATTTACCTAACCTAAACAAAATGAAATCTTTTCAGATTATTAGTTTCCAGTTTTCTGCAGTTTATTGTTCCCTCTCCATTCATTCATTGAGAACAAAAACCTGCCCATACCTTATTTTGCTGCAGCTTAGTAAAAACTCTCAGGTGTATCACACTCTTGCTCTTAGCAGGGCTTACAGCATTGGCCAAAATGTGCTTTCTGAGGACTAAAATTAAGACTAGCCTGGTTTCTACATTCTCAGCTTCTTACATCATGCCTTCCTTGGATGTTGGGAAAATTACCTTAAAGGTCAGTTGAAAAAGCAGCTGCAAACATACCTCGAAGTATGAATGCTTCTATAGATTCCTGTAAGAAATTGTCTAATATTATTCACCATTTTCAGCACAGTTGCTGAGGTTAATTAGATTTCTGACCCCTAAAAATTTTAAGTGTCTCTGATGACTTACTTTCTAACTGATAATTTTGTGTGAGAAACAGAAAAAGAATAACAAATAGACTATGAATAAATAAGCTCTGCATATTCATTCATATGAGGACAGAATATGTTTCTGACATTTAATTAAATATCCAAACGTCCACAAGATCTATAATAAACCACTTTGCAAGACGTCTAAATGTCAGAGAAAAACACATTTTACATGGAATGTTTTTCTACCACTGAAGCTGTGAAGAAGATACAGCTTTTTTTTTTTTTTAAAGACACAGAAACAAGCACATATTTTATCTTGGAAGTAGTTTTTCAAAGGTTTCTGAACCACTAGCTGTTTGCAGTGTGGTGAGAAGAATTATTTTAATTTATCACACAGGAGTTGGAAACATTAGTTTTACAGATATGCCAGCCTGTTCTAATATAATTCAAGTCCTGAGACTTTACACTCTTCAATGCAGAGCAAAGCACTGGAAACATTACATTGACTCTCTTGCTTAAGTTCACGTGGCACATTCACTGGGATCTGAAGATTTTCTCCCTTGTTTAAATGCTGTGGAAGAACTGCTCTAACCTGTTCCCCACAAGCACACTCCTGCTTCTTTGCTTTTTGTCCAGATCTTGACAACATCCTCTGTCCTGCTGGAGGGATGGCCCAGCCTATGTGCCCTTCTCAGTCCACCCCTTAGCACTGATCTGGGGAATGGAATTGATAGTGAACTTTGGGGCTTTCACATCATGGAAAGAAAGGGAACCTGCAGCTCCTTTCCTTCCTGCAGGGGTTCACCTGCACATGGGAGCCCACTGTTAGAAAGTTGACTGACCAGGAGAAGTGAATTAAATAAAAGAAGAGAATTAAATAAAGCAGCATTTTCAGAACAGACTGCAAGGGAAGAGCCCATGAAGAAAATGATAGAGGCCTGATGTGGGAGATGACTGCAGTTGTGAGTTTGCTTCTCATACTTCTTGTGTGAGGTATTAAACAATAACTACTCCAGATGATACATGTTCCACTTGACTCCAGTACACATATTCAGTGCTTCTCACCAGTTTAGAAGTGACCCATTCTGGTCACCTCTGCAGAGACACTGGCCACTACCCCAGACCTGTTGGTAAACCCCTCTGTGCTGGCTCTTAGACCCCAGCTGCAGCATGAGAGCTGTGTGGGGATCAGATCCACCTGACCTGGCACAACACCGTGCATCTTGCCATCATGCAGTACCTTTGTCACTTCGGATCACCAGCCTGGGTGGTTGTTAGCTGCTCCTTCTGTCCAAGGGCAGCTCTTGGAAATGTCAGTGCATTTGCACGCTGTGTCAAAGCAAATACAATTGTTTTCACACGTCAGTCACCACCTCGTGCCTGCTGCTACCTGTAGTGTAAATGGGTAGTTAATTAAATTCCCTTCATAGAGCTTTGTAAAAAATCTATTAAACAAAGAATCACTGGTATAAACAAACAAACCTGGGTTACAGTTTCAGCTCTTTGACCTCTTCAGTGGATTTTTTGTTTTTAACAGGAGAGCTTCTTTACATTTTTTCCTAATTTGCCACCAATATTTTAAAACAGGAGGGTTAAAAAAAAAAAACACACCCGAAAAACCAACAAAACCAAACTAAGAAGAAAAGAAAAAAAAAAAGAAAAGAAAGAAGGATGAGATTTGGCACTGATTATTGTTAGTCTGTTCAGAATACAGGAGGAAGGTTAATTAGCTTTTCTGACCTGAAAAGTCTAGGAAGGTATCCCTGGTGACTCACTAATTGCTGCTCAATGCATAATGGTGTCTGTGAAGCAAAGTGCATGAAGCTAGACACTGATAATAATGTTACTTTGATTTAAAATTCTATACCTGCAAGGACATAATGCTGTTTCAGTACAGCATACACTCCACTGATAGATCTAAATATTCCCCAACTATTCATTTATTTTATTGGCAATGCTCGTCACTAATCTTAATTTGAATTTATACCAAGAACAACTGTGTTTCTCAGATTGAAAGTAAAATGCTATTTAGGATATCATTAAAGCATATTCTGAAAGTATTTTCTCATGCATAATAAACATGTTTTCCATTAAGACTGATACATATGCTAGAATTGACTTTATTTAGCTATGCTGGTATGTCACACTAAGAATATATCATTTTCAATAAGAAGGATAAAGAATTAGTGAGTGTTAGGAGAAATGTCTCAAAACCATGAGAGACAGAGACGTGTTATGTTTAATGAAGGTGTGAGACCAATATTGCCTAAGGAATTTTAGGAAACATATGGAATCAGGCTCACAGAGCATTAGAGGATTGTTCAGCCCGTATGTCCTTGCTTTTGATAACTCTCAACTGACAGATAGTGACAGGATTTTTATAGGCAGCATAGATCTGTCCATAGATCTGTCCAGTTAATCAGTACCTGTCAGGTCTGGTTTTTAAAAGTCCACCAGAAAACAAAATACAACCTTCTTAGAAGGCCCTGTAGTGCAGTTTTCTTGACCAGCCTTTTGTTTAGAACTGTTTGCTCAGTAACTTTAAATGCTTTTTTCATGTAAGGTTTTCCTCTGGTGCTGGTGGTGCAGCTTTCTTTCAATAAGTATTCTGCAGATGCTCATTGGATCAGTTATAAAACATTTCTTCAGCAATCTGTCCTCCCATAATGGGTTCCTATATGAACATCCAAGTCCCATTTGCAATAAGTATAATACTTCCAGTTTCCTGGTGAATGTTGGAAGAGCAGGTACGTAAATCACAGGTTTATTGACAAACTGCTAATATCTAATCCTGCAGTTCTGGATTAACAACAACAAAAGGTTATGATATGTAAAAGCAGAAAGGAGATAATGTAAATGTCCAGACATTTCTTCTGTTAAGACTCACACATTTTTCATTACTGTTCTACTTTTAGGCTGTAAGTGAAAATAAATAGCTTCAGTGGCACATCTGCCCTGCCCACCGCTTCTTTGCTAGAATAGCTTGCCAGTGTTGCAGGGAGTAAGAGGATTATTAATTTCACTAGAAGCTCCATCTCAGTCACAGACAAAATGCCAATTCTGGGAAGGTTCCTGCTTTCTCTGGGCACACTGTGGCCTCCTGCTGAATGGACATACAAGGACAGTCCATCCCTAACACTCCTGTTCTTTAAGGAGCATCATTTGGTGCTGTGCGAGGGAATGTGATGCCCAAGTCATGTTGGGAGGAAAGTGGGAGAGCTGGTCAGTTCTTTCTGTTGCCCTGCTCATGGAATGGTGAAAATGCCATGAACGAGCATCCTGCATATCTGTGTATCTTGGTTCCAGACACAGTCCCTGGTACTGTTGGCTATGGACAGCAACAGGAGCAATACAGCTTTCCTTCTGTGTTTTGATAGTTTTAACCTACACTCCTGGGGACACTAATGACTTTGCCTGAGCAGTCTGCAGGATGATACTAAATCAGCATTATGGAAACCATATCTTTGTCCTACACTCTTCCTTTCCCTGTCATTTCTATTTCAGTTCAGATATCCAGTAGCTTGACAGATAAGACTTTGACAAATCACAAAAGACCTTACCTGTATCTTGAATTTCCTGACTTACGTTATTAAGCTACAATCTGTTGCACAGTCACACAATAGATGTGTTACAATGTAACCTGGCACAATAAGTTACTCCCATGATAAAAGCCAGAAGACATGCAAAAAGTTCCTATTTTCTTATCAGTAAAGCAGCTCTTGAAGCAAACAGATCAAGTCTGCCAAATTTAGCATGTATTTAATTTCACAAAAATTAAAGCAGATATCTACTAATGTACAGAATATATTATATTTAGGCTTTTTTTTCTGAAATGTATTCTATCTATAGTATAACCCTTTATTCATTACATTATCTTACTGCCACCTTGAATTTGAATTGCTTTCATCAACTAAAATGAAATCCCGAGTTCTTGTTCAGGGACAAGTTTTCTTACCCCTATTCACCTTTTAAATATTGTGCATGATTTCTCCATAGCATAACTCTCTTGCCCCTCTGTGTGGGAGCTTTATGTCTCTTGCATAAAGGCTGTTTCAAATTAGGGAATGAGTAGCCCAGCTCACCGTGCATTTTGGTCATTACTGGGATAGTGAAGATTTGCTCAGTTTCCAGGCCTCTGTGTTGTATGGTTATAAATTTCTGCCAGGTCCACTAAGATTTTTTTCTGCCACTTTGCACTTTGTCCACCATAGATTTTGAGTTTCCTCTGCAGACACTAAGGCATTTCTCCATGCAGTTACAACATGGCTGAAATGAGTTAATAATCCCAGACAGATTTCCCTTAGATCCTGAGCTTTACTTTAAATTAATATATATGTTTGCTTTCATTTGCATTCTGTCCCTTTGCTTTTTTGATTATTCTGTTTTCATTATCCTATTATTAAGCCTTTCTTAGCAACAAGGAGAACCAGAAATGCCATTTAACTGAAGTTTAGATTTCCACTGCATTCATGGTTTTGCTTGAAAAACAAAATGAAATTGCTTTCAACCAACAAAATGAAGATTATTTGGTACTGTTGTGAGACAGTTTCTCTTTTGAACTTTCACTGTTACTGAACTTATTTGCCCTTCTTATTGTCATACCCTTCCTGTAGCATTTTGCAGTCCAGCTGTAAAATCACCTGTAGCGACCAGAATAATGTTGTCCTGAGACAGTCAGAATTCTCTCTGCTGAGGACTTAGTCTCATCTTAGTATGCAAAAGTAGTGCCTTGATTCCTAGAGATGGAAAAAAAGTTTAAGATGAGGAAGAAACACTGCACAGGCAGACAGTGTTCCAGGACAACACAGGCTCATGTCTGTTCTACATCTTCCACATTGGTTTGTGGTACAGCAGAAAGAGCAAAAATAACAAATAATGTTGTTTATTTGGATTAAAAAAAAAATAGGGAAAGCTTTCTTAATCTTTTTCTATATTGTGGTTTTGAGACAAACATTCTGTCTTTTCTTCCACTCGTGTTCTAAATGTCCTTCTGTATGTACCTTGTTCTTGGAGCTGGTGTCTCTTGAGTGGGGAGATTATGAGTCTGATGCTACACACCTGAAACAATTGAACCTTTGCTGTGAGCTTTAATACAAGTGGAATCAAGCACTAAACTCTACATCTGTAAGCAGAAGCAGATCAAAGCTTCCTCCTCTCTCCTGGGTATCCTGTGCCTTGCAGCTGGGATGTGGACCTGCCTGTGTTCCAGGTCAGACTTCCAGAGCTGGCCTGGACCTGCAGGAGCCCTGGCCTTACTGGGGCAGTACAGACTTCCATCATCATAGTACTTCTCACTGAGTTGTCATTCCCAGGCCAGACACCTGATGAATTCAGGCAGTACTGGAGGGCAAACTATGAGAAGATGTGACAAGAGTTATCTTCCATTATAAGCATTACTTTATTATCTACTGAAGTGTGTGAGGAGGGAGGGAGGTTAAAATTGCTGTCAGGATACTCTAGGGAGTAAGGGTTTACATAGGGGAAATTACTAATTTTTATCTGTAGTTTATCTGAAATTTCTTTTGTTCTCAATACAATACGCTTTGTTTTATATCAGTAAAGCCAGAGCTTTCAGAAATATTACTTGTCAAGGGCACCTAGGGGAGGTAATTTACTTCTTTCAGGTTTACTGGGTGGGGGCTAACACCAGAGTTGTTGAATTTTTCCAGCTGGAGCCTCCAGGTAATTGAACCTGACACCATCTGGCAGAAGGTCCCCCTGAGTAGCTCGTTCATTGTGGAGAGGCGTTTTTATGTCACCCCTCATCACGGTGTCTAAGTAATGAGGACACAGATCTTCTTTGGGGTTTCTTTTTCTTTTTTTTGTCTCCTATCTTCTGAAAACACTACCATAATCCTGAGGTAACAACCCAGCAGAGGCAAAAGATATGCACTAAAATGGGGTTCTTATCTGCAGTTTTATTATCCCATGCAATATTCTCACAGAAAATTACTTTCTGAAATGCACTAAGCTGCTCTTTGGCTCTCCAGGGCTCTGTTCACAATTTTCTATAAGTGATTTTTGTTTAATTTGTAGCAATACAGGGATAGATATCTTTCACCATCACTGCCATCAACTTAATTGTAGCTATAGGAAATGTAAAGGCTATCTGGTTTGATTTCTGAGAGCAAAATAACGGGGCATTGTTTGCTCTTCTGTTTCCATGTGGCACACTGGCTAGGCTGGTTCCTAACTTTCCATAACTTTGTCCCATAGAAATGCTTCATTTTGATATGAATTAAATTTTAGCTAGAGGAAGGTGGAGTTGCCTATAGTCTTTGTTCCTAATTGCTAACTTGCTGCATGCAACTCGGTCATTAGTAATCATTAGCATGAAGTCAATTACAGGTGCATGTAAATGGAGGTTGCCTTTTGTGGTTCTGCTGCTGCTTTAAGAAAAGCTATAGAGACAGCAAGTGCTCTGGCAATTACCAGCAGCACACTAACTCACCTTCTACACTTGTTCATTTTCTGCACATTCGGGTAAATCAAAGCAACCAGTCCAGGAACATTAACTAAGTTCTCCTGAAAGGCTGCTCTCCTGCCAAGCTAGTCTCCCTCCTTCAGAATTCTCCTGTTTAAGATCTGAAGAGAGGTACTTTCCAGATAAGGGCTTGGTAAGGAATACCCTAAAAGGAAACCTCAAGCATAGTCTGCTGATGAGATTCTCCACTTCTCCTTTTAGAGACTTTTATTTTAGCAATATGTAGGATCTGTCGTTTTCATGAAAATGTGCACTGTGAATTTTAATCTTGCAGGATGCTCTGCAGAGGAAAGGGAAGATGCCTCACCTTTGCCATCTGTCTTATGTCTGTAGTATTTTTAGGTAGCATCAAGCAACATGTTTTAACCTCCTCTACTGTATAGGAAGTTGCTTTCCCTCCATACTGCATCATGAAGGGTAGGTTCTCTGCCATGTATTCTAGAGAAATACAATCTCCACGGGTTTGGGAAATTCTGTGCAGTGTTTCAAACCAAAAGACTTTCACACAAAGATGTTGGCATGTCGCAGATTGCATCAACCCCAAAAATGCGTGTGGTGAGACTTTTGGGATGGATTTTAAAGCAAACCTTGCTTGTAGCTTTGAAAACATTCCCCCTACATCCAATGAAAACCTAAAAATATCTATGCATAAGTTAACACCTGAAAATGTAGGTTTCTGTGCATGCCTTACATAAACCATAAAAGGAAATGTTTTACCATATTTGAATTTTATGCATAAATCTCCTTTTGAAAAAGTTCCATCCTAATGACAGCAAGTTTTAGGCTAAAGTAAACATTTTTCTCTGTAAATGGTTTATGAAAACCCTAAGTCAAGATTACTAGACCAATATCTGCAGCTTTTTTTCTTTTTCCCCCACAGTTAATTCCTCATTTCTCAAGCAGACCACTGCCAGAAGCTTTCCCAGCAAACAAATTATGATTTTTGTTTGTTTGCTTTCATTGTAATTACTGACTCAATTGCTTTGAATAAACCAGTCTAATAGTGGTTGACATAACAAATGATTTAAATTTTTTTTCCTCCAGGTTTACTAGTTAATTTCTGATGATACCCATGAGGAAAAAAAAAGTAAAAGCATAGCTTTTAAAAAATATATTAAAAAGATCAACAAACCCACAACACCCAAACAAAAATCAAACCCCAGGATTTAGTCCACTGTAAGTAAATAGGTGACATTAATGCTTGTAGAATTATTTTACCAAACTGTAACATCAACCAGACCACGTTTAGGTATTCTCTGCTTTTCCTTCATGGTACTTCATCATAATGGACTAATATAGATCACCTTTTCATTCTATTAAGACTCCATACTGTGACTAATCTTATTCATTTTTACACTCCCTGAAGGAGCCATTACAATGTACTCTGCAAAAGAGCCTTTTATAAATGTCTCTACAGGGCAGATTGACACAATATACCCTAATGGCTACTTGGAAGGTTTCGTGGTGTGTGGTGGGGATGATCTGTTTAATAGCTTATTTATGCTGTGGACTGAGCTCACAAAACCTATTGTGCCAAGAATGTGTGAAGTGGCATTTCAAGGGTACATCAGAGCCAGCTGAGCCACGATGGCCTTTGATGCAGCAAAGCATCTATTTGGACATTTCAGTGAAGTATCTGTCCTGGCAATTGACAGAAATGTGCTTGGAGAGAAAAGGTGAAACAGGGAACTTCTTCATTCTTCATTCTTCATTTGTCTGACTTGGATGGTAATAGGCATGAGCAACATAAACCAGCACATGCTTCTGTGAATCCCCTGAGCTTTGGTGTTCCAGCCCACCCCAGTGCCTGAGCTCTCTGCACAGGAACAGCCCCAACAGGGAGGCTGCTGAAAGAGGCAGTTGGTTGGAGTATCTTCTTCCTCTAGACCTTCTGTGCCTTTCTACAGCTGAACATGTTTCAGCTCAGTTAGGAGACTGCTTTAATTTACAACAGCCTACATGTTGGCAGAAAAGGTATGTGAAATTAATAAAAGCTATCAAACACCAGGAAATCATTAAAATGTTTCCTATTTTCATATTTCTTGCAAATTACTGTAGCCAACTTAATTCATTATACTCTTCAGTTCCGTCCTCAGCTGTGATATTAGCACCTGTCAAAACTTCTCTGTTATTGCAGAGTTGTCATTGTGGGTGATTTCTTTGAAGGCATGAGCATTCTGTTTACACAGGGTCTTAGCATGCTCTTCTCCAGCCTGAATCACATAAATATATATAGATCTGTGTGGATGAAACAGCAGAAGGAATTTAAAAAACCCTTACAGGCTTCACCAGTGTAATTGTAATTATTTCCCTCCATTAATTCCTCAACTTGTTTTTTTATAAGTTTATTCAAAAATCTAAGACTCCTCTAAGCAAATTTGACTAGGTGTCAAAGCCACTCCAAAATTACATCTTAATTTGATTCTGTTGATACAACATTTGACCCTGCTAGAGCAGATGGCAGAGCATGTCACTTCTGGCATGCTGAAAATGTAATTATTTTTCTGTTAACATCATGGAAAAGAAAAAGCAATGTATCAAACAGAGAAGATCTAGAAAAGATAACAGGTGAATTTGGGAAATACTGTGCCTCACCTGATAATTTTAGGAAGAAATGATGAATAAATTTTAAAAAATTGTGAAATGAGGAATATTTTATTGCTGTCTATAGTTGTCTAGTGTGAGAGTCAAAAGACAGTGCATCCAGACTCTTCTTTAAGGTCTTTTGAATAATAAAGTCATCTTGGTTACTATAAGCAGTTGTGTGAACCCTCTTCAGCTGTATATAATATGCTAAAACACAGCCTTGCACTGGCCATGTCTGCTTCCAGAAAGAAAAGGATGTGTAAATCCTGAGAAAGAGAAAAATGGCTTTAAAATTTATTCCTTGATCTAGACCTCCATCGCTACATAAAGCCCCAGTGATTGGCTAGGAAAATGTGCTCTTTTTATGTTCTCCCATAAATTGTGCATTTCAGTGCTCTGTGTATCGTTATTATATATTAAAAAAAAAAAAGTTTAAAAATGTAATTAACAATCAATGTAGGCAGTAGTTTGGTCTTAAAAACTAAGTCTTCCAGACACTTAGTCTACATCAGGTCTGAAAGTGAAATATTATTGTGACTCCAAGAGATGAAACACAAATCTTGTTAAAATTGTTCCTTTAACAATGAGTATGAGCACATATTAAAAATACTGATTCAGCTATGTTACATCAGCTCTCAGAAACAAAGTGCTACAAGACAAAGAAATGTATCTGATTTGCTTTGTTCTTTCTGATTATTGACCATGATTGTTAATAATCTACAAAGAATGGTTTTGTTATAGTCCTTTGCAAATCTCATAGCAAGGTGTACTATATGTTACAAGATAATTCTCTGCCATGAAGTTACTCCTTAACAGCCTCAATGAGTCAAAATTAAATAATTAGGTGGTTTTGTATAACTCATGTGTTTGTATCTACGTTACATCCTTTCTGTTTTTCTTTTCAGGAGTTGAGAAGTTAACATAGATCGAGTCAAGATCATTCCTCATAGCTGTGCTCAGCAAGTCCTTTTAGCTCAACTAGCAGGATGCTTGCTTTGAACGTTGGGTGAACAACTGCTTCCTTCCTTGACTGCAGTACAAAGCATTCAGCACCAGGTATGTCTGTCTGGAAACTACCTGTCCTAGTTGCTTTTACTAAGGTGATGGTTAAAAGGCTAGAGGGTAGAGGTCAGCAATGTGGTGTCAGTATCTAGAGGCAGATACGTGTGGTACCATCCATTAATTCAGATCCTTCAAAGCACAAAAGGCAGAAATTCACACAACATCCTGGAATTCTTCATCTGTCTTCATGTGCAGAAATGGCTTGAGAACTGGGAGATGCCTTTCTCAGAGTGGTGGATGAAATAATTGACCAGCATATTTAGTAAATGGAATGGCTTGGTAACTGCATTTGTTAGAGTTTGAATATAGGTTGAGATATTGTTGCTTATTAAGGTTTTAAAGCTTTGTTGGAGTTTTTCTGATGGAGTCCTGTAAACTCTTGCCCTGGGAATTTAGCAGAATATAACCAACAGCAAATTCTAAACACTTCAGATCTGAATCTGAAGGAAGTAATTTGCTAGAAGTCCAGTTGTTACAGACATGATGTGTTTCAATAATTCAGTTCTACAAACCTCATGTACACTGTCCTCAAATTGACATCAGTAGCACTACCATTTACCAAGCATTCCCCAAAATATGAATTGCATGTATAATACTGCAGTGCTTAATCTTTCTAACCTCACCATGGTTTTGTCCATAGCAGAACTGTAGGAAGGTAAATGCACATCAAATATTATTCAAGTAAAATGCACTTTTGGTACTTAGGCCACTTTGTAGCTGTAGCCTTGTTGTTAAATTGTTAATGATGATCTACCTAAAAGTGGTGTTTTGGGAATTGAATATGTAAAGTAAAGGGGGTGAAGTACTGATACCTCAGCAGGCACACTACATTTTTAGTTAGTCTGCTGTTCAACATCTGTGTTCAACATTTTCTGCTGCCATTTATATTCATTTCAAAAGACTGCAATGCTCAGCTCCCTAGCAAGGTAACTCTTACTGAAGGCTGCTCATCTCAAATGTTCCTATGGAAAATCTGGAATTTGGAGTAATGATGTATTTTGCAGAAAGACCAAAGAAAGCATATATTTTTACTCATTATTGTTTGCCAGGGAAAGAGGGAAAAAGAAGGTAGTTGTAGTCTCTTCTGCCAAAACTTATCGTGTGTTGAGGAAAAAAAATCCAAGAAGTTTGTACTAGATAGGCTTTTCTTCTGTTTCTCACAAAAGTTTCAGTTATTCAAGGTGAAAAATAACTTCCTCTCAACCATCTCTATCTTCACAATATTAAATAAAAGCATGCCTTTGACTTCTGTGGATAACAGTAAATTAATAGACTCTGCCTGCTGCAAACACTTCTGTGGATGCATGTTCAACTTCTGAAAACTGAACTTTTCATGAGAGTATATTACTTTTTAATTATAGCAGACTACTGAAAAGAAAAAGAACACAATTCTCCCTGGAACAGAATACTTGCTGAAAAGTGGCAGTCTTAAGTTTCATGGGGACTGACACTCTCTTCAGAACATTAACTGGGCTGACTAACATTCATTCTCTATCTCTCCAGCCCCAAAACATGAATGCAAGTTAGAGATAAGGTGAAAAAGACCTTCTTAACAATTTAGTTCTAACAATTTAGTAGAGCTGCCATAGTGCTGAAGAAATGGTGACCCAGAACCTTATATGGGAAAGAAAATAAGTTAAAATTATCTTCTGTGGGCAAGTGAAAGATGGAGTATTTTTCTTTGAATATTTCTTATATATATATTGTACAACTTGTTTTTTTTAGAATTCCTGACTCTCCCAGCTGCATGTAGATTTATTTTCTGATCATCTGATAGAATCTTACCTTTCAGTCTCAGATATTTCTAATTAGATTTGTAGGCCACATCTGCTTCATGCCCAGGGCAGGGTAGCCCTTGTGATGATTTAGGAACACAGGCTACTGCTGCCACTTAACCACTGCAGTCTGATTTCATTGGGTAAATGTTGCATTATCAGCCTTTCCCCTAATTAGCACTGGCTGGTGATTTATTTCCCTTATTCCCACCTACTATCAGGATTACAGCAAAGAGCAGTATAGAATTTTCCTCATGCAGTGATTTGTTCTAGAAGGCTACTTTCCCATGACAGGTTGTATCAGCTGAATACTTGGCGAAGCTCATTACCTTTTGGTAGCAAAACTATTAAACTTTGCTTTTTCCTTGTTGTTCGGTGGTTCTACAAATTATAATTAAACTATTAATTATGGTAGCTACTTAAGTGTGACAAATTAAGTTGACTATATGGCAAAGTCACTCAGTACCCTTGAGAAGTGCAGCCTTGGTTTAAAGATACTGCACTGGAAATGGAACGTTTAACAGCAAGCTCCATCCCTTGGTGAAATTTCTGTGATTACAGAATACTTGCTTCACACAGCCTCTTCTTCCCCTGCACTATTCCCAACTACTCTGTGCTGCATCTTGATCAAGATGTGTCCCAAGCCTGCTAAACAAACTCCTCAGAATTCTGAATTAGGAAGTGTTCCAAATACTGTTTGCTAGGAGCCTACACTCCACTTTTACTGCCAGTTGGCATTTATTGCTTTGATTTCATACTTTGCACTAGATTCAACATTTACTCTCGGGTCACTTCTGGAAAGGTACTGGACCGAAATTCAGTTCCAAAAATTCAATCATATGGTTTAGTTCTGTTTTATTTTGAGCTTCAAAGTATGACTTTGAATCTCTCTGACTCAGTTCTGTATCAGTACAATTGGTTATTTGTCTGGTTTTTTTTAAAAAGTCATTGCTTAGATTTATCATGTATTTTTATAAGGATTTTGTGGCTTGAGTAAATGTTCTCATTTTGTTTCTGTTCCCTAAGTATCTGAAATGGGAGTTTAACCTGAATGAAGAATGAAGAAATTGCTCTGTTTTAGAGAACAATTTTTAAAATGGTTCTGTTATTTCTGCCCCATTTAAAGTTCAATAAAGCTGTTGAAGTAATTTGATTTTCAGTTGAAGACAAGCAGAAGGCTCATACTTAGACAACAATATATCATTCAGTAATTGTTACTTTATTGAAAATGCTGATTACATGGAACTATCTTACATGCTAGTCAGAGAGGAAAAAGTGATCTCTACTTCATAAGTATGTAAAAGAGATCATAAATAAAGAAGTCTAATAGGCAGCTATAAAATATGTCACATTTCAAATCTTACTTCTTGTTAGAAAGCATCTAGTCCAACCACCCTGCTCAAATCAGAGTCAACCAGAACAGGTTTCTCAGGACTCTGTCACCCAGGGATTGAGTGTCTCCAGAGACAGAGACTCACATCTCTGGGCAAATTATTGCAACATTTGACCTCACAGTAAAAAAAAATAAAAAGAAAAAAGATGTTTCTTATGTTTAAAAGGAATTCCCTGCATTTCAGCTCATGCTGTTATTGTTGTCAGAGTGAAGCTGACTGGCCTGTAGTTCCTCAGATCCTCCTCCATGTCTTTCTTGCTTTCTTCCAGTCAACAGAAATCACCCCTCATCTCCACGGCCCCTTGTGTTTTCTCTGTGGAATCAGTAGAATTCTGTTTGACACAATTTCTCCTGATGGCTTTAACAGCCCTTCTGGTTCTCTGGGTATTCATCCACTGTGATCAGGCTGCATCTTGATCTTCACTTTGAAATCTGTTTTCTTCCCTCTTCCTTTTGGGTAACATTATTCTGAATCTAGATCTGGTGACATTTTAAGGCTGGTTGCCTCCAGTGAAGCATTGTCATTGTAAATGTAATAATGATTCATCATCCCCCAGAATCCTCAAATATAAACATCTGTCTGTTAATGAATTGTTTCTCTGAGTCACAGACTTCTCAGACAAGATGGGAATCCTTCTGTGGTTAGTTGATGAAGTTCTTTGTTCACTGCACAACCCTCACTTAGCCTTTGCACATCAGAAGTCTTAAGCAATGCCTTCAAGGAAATGACCTCTCAAAGAATGAATAGCCTGGCCTGGCATGGCAGTGGGATGGAGCATTTGGACCATGCCTAATATTCACATGAAAAGAAAACAAATAATTACAGAAAACATTTAAATAGAAAGCAGAATGGATCCTGTTAGTGTGAATCAGTTCACCAATACATGCTTGGGGCAGAGCACTATGTAGATAAAGGTAATAATTTGTTCTCCTTCTCCACTGTTGAAGACACTGAGTTATCTACATTCCAGCTAGACTTCAGCAATCAGTTTAACGTCATCTTTTTTTAAACAGAGCATTTAGGAGCCTTTCTTCAAGGAACTGTAAGAGTGAGGGTTTTTGTTTTCCTTTTGGTAACAATGAGGGTAGAATACTTTGTCTTGGTTTTAAGAGAAGGATACCCAGAAATGGGCTTAATGGAGTAAAAGACCATGATGGTGACAATGAAAACAATGACCAGACATCCTTGGAAAACAACGAGAACACTAAGGATGAGCTCCTCTGTTACTGCCTGGCGAGGGTGAGAGTGTGTAGGGGTGGGGGCTGCTTGGCTGTTGCAGTGTCTGGCAGTGTCAGAACTGTCTGGCTGGAACAGCAGAACAACAACATCATCTCCTGGTGCTGGTTGGAGGGAAAGCTTCAAAGGCAGTGTGGGTGAAGCTCTGCCCTCCCACGCTGGTGTCACGGTGACTGATCCTTCACTTGTCTTGGCTCCATCCACAGCAGTGATGTCTGATTTACACGTTGCTTTCTGCCTGTAGAGCCAACTGTGCTGTCACACAGCCAGGTCTGATGTTTACATCTGCACAGTTCTGACGCTTCACCTTTCAGAAAATCTCCCAACACACTGTGGAGCTGTAATTGTAATCTCATTCCAACTTTTATATTCATTCAGTTCTGTTGGATAAACTGATGTTAAACTGAATGTACTTAAATTTGTGAGAATTTATTTCAAACAGATAGACATTACTTACTTGCTCATCCATATAGTTCTGTTGAAGAATGCAGTGGATCAAATTCTCTCAGAAGCAGTAGCAAATTAGAATAACTCCATTTAAAGCTTTGGAATAAATAAATTTAGCATAAATAAATCCCAAGGCCAGAAAAACATCTCTGAAACCTGAGCTCGTTCTTTCTTTTCCGTGTTTAAAATAAAATTAAGCAAATGGTTGAATGCCTTCCTAAATCAGAGCAGAAGATTAGAGTCTGATCCATTTAAGCTACTTGCTTAAGCTAGGGTGGAAGTGGAATACCTAGCTTCTTTTGCAAAGTGTAAGTCTATTATAACAAGGCAACAAAATATTTATAATTTTTTTTCCTGCTTAATTCTCTGTAGACATTTCCCTATAACACACTCTTAGCATATTTATATGTACAGAAGTGAATGTTTTTATCTGTGTTCTCCTATGTAGTAAGAACAAATTTTATTCCTAACAGTGGTTTATTCTTGAGGGAATCTGACATCTTCTAGGAAACCTAACTAAGAAAAGTAGTAAGCAGTGATAAAACAGAAGGAATCTTTGTAATCTCAAGATTAATGGATAAAATGTTTATGCTGAGGGTTCTCTTCATCAACAAACTGCTGTTTCCACCTATTTGCATTTTAATGGTTACCCTAGTTCTGAAGTTAAAATTGCAGACTTTTCCCAGCTGCTCTTTAAATGCTACATTATAATTTTGAGGAAGCATCATACGTAATTATATTTAATAGACACAGAATTGATTGAAACACTTAACAAAAACAAAAAGCCCAGACCTAATTTTGTAAACATGTTATTGTACAGTAACCCCCAATGAGTTTGTTCTTAAATCTCCTAATTAATTTTTAATTAAAAAGCTCAAAGATGCTATTATACTTCTTGTTGTAAATGGCAGCCTTATGTAAGCATAAATGACTTAGTTGCTCAGACAAATATCTTCCATTAAAATCCATGTTAATGAGAACTCCTGAACACTGTATGTCAGAGATTTTAACAGTGGCAGCACTTAAATAGTGTAAATATTGCATGGGGGTTTGTTCTGCTTTATTCTTTCTGTTTTGCCTGAGAGATAGGTCTGTACAGATGTAATATGTTTGCACAGGACAAGCAGTCCCAGTTTCCACATTGGTGCATCAGTCCTGTCCCCATTGCTGCTACTGGTCTGGACAAAGCATTAACCAGCAAAGGTTAGGGCTGATCCAACTGATCTCTAGTTATGTCAGGGCAAATGGGCACCATAACACTAAACTTTTATCCAGATTTGCTTCAGTAAATAGATGAATGCTCCTTTTATTAATGAAACACTAACCTACTGAAGAAAAAAACTAAGAAAATTCCCAACCTCACATATAAACAGGATCCAGCTTTCCATGATTTTAGTCCATCTTCTCGTTCAAACCCGCCAGAGGATCTAAGCCAGGAGCTGAAACATAGTGTGTTGCTGTGGATATGGGCTGATGTCACAAATAGAGGATTATTAATAGCATAAAAACAGCAAGTGCTCCTTTCAGAGAAGCATCTTTAATAGCAGGGGAAAAACACTTGAGACAAAATCTCATTTGCTATGTTTTTTTCTTACATTTTTAACCAAGAAGGGATGGGAGTGGAAATGCAGTGATTTCTATGGTTTAATTATCTGTCTTCTATATGATTATTAAACACCCCTCAAAGAAGCAGCAGAATTTACAAGGCTGGAAGTTATAAGATCAGTTTTGCAAAGCTGCAGTTTTCATTTTAAAACGTGCAAAATTTCGTTGTTAGGACAAGGGATTAAAAGTTGGATGTTTCCTCTTAAAACAAATTTGCATTATCTTCCCCTTTTAGCCTTCTTATCAGGTTCTTGCTATTTCAGAAATGGAAGTTGGCACAAAAATCACTTAGGCTACTAAGACACTTTATTTTTTTTATCTTATTTCTAAAGAGAGATTTTTCTCTTTTACAAACAGGCTATTTGTACCTGTGCAATAATAAATCCAGCTTGTGAAATGTCTCACAGCAAAAATTTTATATTAGTAATTTGCATTACTACTTCATGGGTGATTTTCTTTTTTTTTCTCTTCATTCTTGCTTTGGTAAAAAAATGTTGAGACAACTGGTGCTACACATGTGCTATATATTGACAATTTGTGCTTGACTGAAATATAGTTGTATTGGTAACTTGGTTGTTTTGAAGAATCATGTTCAGAACATTTTTCTGCTAAAATTAATGCTTCTGTGATGCCAAAGGTAGCAGTTCCAAAAGCAGTCAAATATTTTAGTTCCTAGAATGTTTCAGCTACTTTGGTACAGCTCAGTCTTTAAGATGTGATACTATAAATCAAATGTGTTACAGTAAATATTTCTAGTTGCTAATGGCAGACTTTTACAGCCATGAATGGTTTTGTCATTTCTTTTTTGGTTAAGGTCTGTAATGGTTACAGATCGTAAGTCTCAGTTAAATGCTATTCAAATTACCTGTTCTTAAATTACCCACAGGAGACATTTGCCTTGAAGAGAGCTTGATTATGAGAGTGTATAGCTCATTGCACTCCAAAATAAAATTTGTCCTCTCTATTTCAGATGTTGCTGCAGCAAATAGAAGTGAACCAGTGCTAGCAAACTGTGTGCTGTAACTTGACTCTATTTTAGATCTTTATGAATTAAAAATGGGTTACATACAGAAAATGAAATATTTTTATCAATTCTGTTATCCTGGGCTCCTACAGTTCTGGAGATTTGTAATTCCTTTCCTTAACAAACATCAGAAAACACCTTTTCTGTTTGTGGAGAGAGAAAGAGGTGGAACTGGAGTCTCACGTACACTTTGTAGCTTCCAAAGGTGAGGAAAATGCTCTTTCCCTCAACACTTCAGGACTTGCTCAGAGTCAGTTTCTCATAGCCCTGCTCTTTCCAGTCTGATAACTCTGAAGAAAAGCAGGAGAGATCTGGGTGGTGTTTTGTTTTGTTCTGACTGTTTCTTTAGCTGTTCTCTATTCCTCCAAAAGACAGACACTTTTGTCATCACTAATCATATGCAGCCCTCTCTTTACACTTCAGGCTTCTGGAAAATCCTCAACTTGTATGGTGAGACAACTATGAAGCAACCATTTGTTGTTACTTGTAAAAAAGATGTTTGTGTCTAAAGGATGGGTATTTTCCATCACACTCAACTTGTAACAATGCCTTTTGCTAATCTATATAAGAAGTTAGTCTCCCCTCTTTCCATCATGGAGGCCAAAAGATGTAGTGAAAATCACAGTGAAGTAGCAGCCAGTATCTTTGAAGTGCTGCATATTCACTTGAGCTTCTCTTCTTTGCCAGTGCTTAGAATCTCCCACAAGAACATCAGCTGTGCAACTTGTCCACCCAGCTGATAGTACTTCAAATCTGCTTAGCTTCAGAAATTACTTGCCTGTGTAATCTAATTTTACCCAATGTTCTGTTTAGAAAGAAGTCCATTTACCACTCACAGATTGTTAGTTTCCTGATTTAATAGTGAAATGTTGAAGAAAAAGCTGTGTTTCTCCCTCATAACTCATGCTTTCATCCCACTTGTTCATACTCCAGTAATTGAAATTACAGTCTTATAATTGTGCAGACATTGAGGATTTTGCAAATGGAGGATTATTAATAGCGTAAAAACAAGAAGGACCTCTTCTCAAAATGTTATTCCAGCAAAAAAGAACCAGAAAAATATGCTTGATTATTTCTTCTTCTTCTTCTTCTTCTTTTTTTAATGCATTCTTCAGATATTAATTAGGCAGAAAAAGTAGATCAGATTTTCTTTCATCGGTATGAATTTTAGTGAATCATAGCAGAAAAGAATCTGTTGGAACATTTTACAAGTCATAAACTTCAATTTTTGCAAATTCTATTTACTTTTAAGATTGAAAAAATACTCAGCACAATATTTTTGAGAAAAGAAATAGAAACTAGAACCAAATTTTCATTGGCATCTCAATATAAATTGATTTTTTTTTTGTAAAATTACTTTTGTAAACATTTATGTTCAAATAAAGGTTATGTACTTAATTTCATTTTGTTTTTCAGGTATTTATATAGAGATTATTTTTTAATTTGCCAAACCTGACATTCTTATATACTTTATGAATGATAGGATCTCCTTGTGGGATCTTCTGGGCTTTTAGCAAATTATAGGTGTTGAATCTGTGTTTCCTCATTATTTGAATATATACTTCCAAGCTAAGAACTGGTCAGGAAAACACTGCATCTTAGTTTTTTGGGGGCCATCTAGTAGCTTTGGAGTTCCCATTTGTTTGTAGAGGTCCCAGCCAAACACCTGCACTGCTGAGTACCTGCCTCCTTCATCTCTGCACACCCAGATGGTTAGTCCAAACCCTGAGCCACAAAGTGGTTCAGAGGAGCTAGTTAGTTAGAGTACAATGCCTGAAAATCTAGGTAGGAAAAGGCAAACAAGGATCAATGAAAAAGCCAGGGAACAATGAAATCACAGGACAGTTTAAACACAAAGGGATTGTTTTTAACACATTGCATAACTGCACTGTGAATTAATGGAGGATGCTTCCATGAGGATACAGTAATGAGACTTTGCACTTTGTGGCTCAGCAAGCCCTGAAATTGCTGACACAATTAAGAGAGAATACCATGGAAATGACCACTTTATACTTGTCATGCTTCTTATACTCTTTTCCTATTTACTTAGTTGGATACTGGGTACAGAGAGGAAGGGATTTTTGGCCTAACCGAGTAATTCCATTCTTAGGAATACAATTTTATTTTTCCATTGTACTCGAGGTGGTTTTATCTTTGTTTTGTGAGTGTATATTTAGCAAAAGCTTTTAAAAATCAACCATGCTATGAGCATCTCATTGCTTAGCAACAGTGTATTCTTCCCTCCCACGTGCCTTCTTGCTATTCTGTGAAAAATAAGTATAACAAATGTGTAAAGAGTAGGGTGCTTTCCTCTGGATAGAATAATCCATAGAGAGAGGCTTAGCACTGAGCAGTTCTGGTCAGCTATTTCTGAGACATCCTGTTGCTGCCATCTGGTTACTCACTAAAGCAGCAATGCTCAGTATCCTGCTGCAGCTTGGGAACTTTTCTTGACATCTCTGCTTGGGCATAAATACTTCCACACAGAATATTTTTATAGTTTACGTGCACTGTTGGCCATGTTTAGGATGCTTTGAGGTGACCTCATCCTGTGTGATCAGCAGCACAGGAAGGTGGACCCTGCTTCAGTTGCAGAAGAGGCTTGTGACAGCATTATTAATGGATAAACACATGGACATGCAGGGTATTGTTAGGGGCTCTCCTTGAGGAGTTTTACCACTAGCTCTGCTGTGTTCACTTTGATCAGAAGAAAATAAAGTTGTGGTGGGCAGGGGAGGGGGAAGTAATGTGCTTTGTCAGCTAACTGCACTTCTGGAAAATGTCAAACCATCTGCTGTTTCAGTGTCATTCTGGAATTAAAGCAATTTTAAAGCTCTAAATTTTAACAGCCTTAAATGTGGGGGGTTTTTTTGTTGTTTTCTATGGTGCTGCTCCATTGTCTTGGCACTGCTGTGAATGCCTTCAAAAGCTACCAGTGAATTCCATGCATTGTAATTCTACTTCATAATATCAGCTGTGTCTGAACAGCACTGAAACTGCTGTGGCAAGGTCACTTTGTAGAACTAAATGCTGGCTAAGTGTTAAATATGATCATGCTGTTGTAGAACATATTGAAGTAGAAATGCTTGCTGGTTTACAGTTTGTGCCTGAACTCCTGCATATATCAGTTTAGGAATCTATAGCAGTTGTAGTCAAGGGTTCCATAGGAAACAAGTAAAGAAAGTAAAATAGTGGCCATTTAGTGATCATCTCTTTCACAGAACTTGGAATGCAAATCTGTCTGTTACCAAGAGTCTCCTATACTAAGATACACGTAGGTACAAGTACTTATTTGCTAGCTAAAAGTTCCAGTGGTAGCATCAGTATTGGAATACTAATATTCCATAAAGCAATATACAAGTCGTAGTGATATTTTAATTTACTTGCTTTAAGAGCAGACCAATAAACAACCAAACACTTGCATATGTGGCAAAGATTATGAAGATCATGTACTCCTTGGTGTACTGTTTTATGGGTAGGGAAAGAGCATGTGGGCAGTTTAGTAGAGAGTTTTAGTTTCACCTAATGTGCCAGGTAACAACTGAGTTAGCATGGAATGGGAGTAGTTTGCAGAACAAAAGATCCATAATTTGTTTCCCCCTTGAACTAGAGAAACAGCCACAGTTTTGATCTCTTATTCAGAATTTATTCCTCCCTTCTTCCTTCAGTGCAGCAACACAATGCACTTTAATCAGAGCAAATAGTTAATATTCTGTTTAACCTACAGCAAAGTAAAAAAAGTGTCATGTGCCAATGAGGATACAGTCCATTTACCCACAATTCTTCTATCCACACTCTTCTCATTCATTTTTAATGATCATTTTATGTTTTCCCCTTATTTCTTTTTCCTATATTATTATATACACAAGGGGGAAGAATGAACAAAGTTAAATTGTTTCTTGGGTTTTGCTGAGCTGCCTGGTGAGCAGATAAAAATAGTAAGTGCCAGTGGCAAAGTCTCCCGAAAAGTGCTAGCACATTGTGAAAGTGCTAACACATTGTGCTATTGAATCAGCACTGAGAAATCAGATTTTCCTCACAAAGCTTTCTTTAAACTTAAGGTGACCTTTAGGAATGCATTTGCATCAATGTAGAGAACCTTATTACTTTGCCATATCAAAGAGTAAGTGCTGTCATCCCAAAAAGAGTTCAGCTGCAGGTCCTGGAAATTCCCTTTTTTCTCCTAGGCTTGAATAGTACATTATTGATTCTGGTACCAGAATAAACAAGCCACAAACACACAGTAATAAGAGGTATTGTCTTTGGGAAGATATTATTATACAGTGATTTATAGTTCAGTACTGCAGCAAGTTTCTATTTATGAAAGGCTCCATTGTATCATTTCTAAACCCATTTCTATATACTTGATAATTCCACTTGCTTTCCTGAAATTCCACAGAGCCTGAGGTTATCTGCAGCACAGACACTGACACAATTTTTAAACAGGGTTTATGGCAGCAGAGCTACCTTGGATATGGCTGCTGTCTTGCATATTGATTATGTAGGAAAAGTTTTACCTTATGGGGTCAAATTCTTAAGCTCTTCCTAGTGGATCAAATTAACAGAGATCGAGGGCTGCTGTGCCACATATTGATTTTGAAGCAAGCAAGAATTGCTCTGAACTTCTTACAGTCAGGCCTGAATTGATCAAAGTTCTTATGGGTTGAAACTTATGAGTTGTTAAATGACTTAAATTATTTTACACAATAACCCTGATCTCAAAGATTAATGAACTCGATTAAAATATTATCTTATGTTTCCATGTACTTTGGATGAAGTTTTTTATTACAAGACAGACTCAGAACAGGTCATGACCAGCAGAAGTGGATATTCTAAATATTTAGAAAGTTGGATGTTAAGAGCTAGACTCTCAAGTTTAACACAATATCAAAGAATGAAATTTAGATAGAGGGAGCTTTAGATGGCCAGTGACTTTGAAAACTTAGTAAGACTTGAGTAGCTGCTTAAATGTGGAATTTAAAGAAGCCAAAAGAAAGTTGAAGAAGTGCTTTTTTTTTTTTCTTTCTTTTTTTATTCATTGTAACTGCCTTATGTGTGTTCCCCTAGACAGAGGGCAGAAGGAATGTGATTTTTCAAAAGGCAGTCATGTTTTCAGCACAGCAGGTAGTGGTTCAATCCCTGTTGTTACCCAAGATCTCCATTGCAATGTGTATGTGCTTATGGTATACAGTAAGAGGCACAATAGCATCAAAGATTAACATAGAAACAGCTGCAGTGAGCTGGAATAAAATTGTCTCTAACCTTTATGAGACTCCCTATGCGATATTCCTTTACTCAGATTTTTTATTTTTTATTGGTATATTTTGGTCTAATATGTGTAGCAAACTGGCCCTGAGAATTCACTGTGGGAACTGGATATGTAGCAGTTACTGATCCTCTCTCAGTCTGATGTATTAGTTTAAATAACCAAATGATAGTTACAGAGTTTAAAGCAGATGGCATCAACATTTCGTCTAGTTTGTGACTAAGAGCCACTGCATTTTGTATTGATATTTATAGTGCAATAATACCTTTGCTGGCTTGCAAGAAATATTGATGTCAAGAAATCAGTATTTTTCTTTGTCAAGGAATTACTTTTAAGCTGATCTGGGTCTCCTGGTTTCTTGTTCCATGATATTCTCTCCTTTTTCTTTCTTGAAGTCAAACGTTAAAAAATGAATATATTCCCAATATATTAGTATTATTTTGGAGTATCTTCAGTTTGGTCAGGAAATGGCAGAGATATTTGACCATTACTTAGCATTATCTTTACAAAGCAAAAGGTTAATTATAAATAACTGAAATGGCTTATTGAAGCAAAAGAGGTATGAGTGCTGCATGATGTGGTGATCAGAGCATTGAATGATTCCTTACCTGTGCCTTTTCCAGGAGCCAAACTTCTGAGCAGTGGCCAGTGTAATTGCAGACACTGGCGGTCATGTTATGAAGCTGTTCATTTGCAGTGTCACACCACTTGCCATCACGTCAGCTCTCAGCGTGGCCCAGCAGAACAGGGACTGTTAATTGTTGTAACGTGGTGCAGCACACGAGGGACTCAAATCAAAGCCAGCAGCCCTCCAGGAGCTCAGTGCATCCACGGTGTCCATACAGGGCTGTGCCGTGGCCTAAGGAGGCCACTGAAGGAGATTGGAATGGCAGGAGCTCTGTTTAAACCCAGACGCTTTGGCACAGCCCTAATTACAGACTCAAGACTAAGACTCAAGTTCCAATTGACAAACCACTAGATCCAGACAACATACTCTGAAGAGTGCTTGAAGGAGTAATCCAGACATGTGAGGTGCTAGTCTCAATAATTTCCTGGGTGATTTATAATTAGCTTCTACTTGAGAGGTTAACTTGCAAGTCTGATGGGAAACTAGCCAAAGAATAATGGACTCTCCAGCACTGCAAGTGTTGCTTGCATGACCTTAAATGGATTTTATGCTCCTGAAACGTGCAGCCTGACATTTTAAGAAGGATTTTTTTGTCTGCTTCCCTGGATTGGTCAGGAACCAGACACTCTGGAGAGCAGTGCAACTTGAGGCTGTTAAAGGATAGGCATAAGTCAAACCACAGCCCTAGTTCATTACTTAGTAGGGAAGGTAGAGATCATCTCAGGCTGTTTTCTTCTGTTCTATCACAGTCTAAATAAAGCCATTGACAATTAGCAAATTATTAGAGTCTGTAATAAGGACTCTGCAATAAATCTAGGTAAGTAAAACCTGAGGACCTGACTTCTGCTTAAATGAGTGTATATAATCAATAAGAATTGGAATTGCATTGTCACAGATATAATTACCTCTAACCCAGTACAGCTACTCCTGTATCACGCCAGGTATCATGCAAATCCTACAACACAGCCTGCTGAGGATAGAAATTTCACCCACAGTTCATACATTTGGTGTTGATCTTTTTGTTTATTTATTTATTTATTTAGTACACTAAAGAAATAATGCATCTCATGTAGAGATCTTTCAGATTTGAGTGAGAAAATAAAGGCTTGAAAAATTGCAAAAGTTGTGAGAAAAGTTTATTCATGGTAAGTTTATTGTCATGGGAGAAAGAAGACTTTATTAAAGATTTAAATTTAATAAAGTAATAACTCAAGGAAGAAATAAAAATCTTGATAAAGTTGATCCAAAAGAGTCTAACAATAAGAGGACTTAATCTGAAGGCTTATGAAATCAGGAGTCAAATACAAACTATATAGAGCAGGCTCATGTAGCAAGTAATGAGCCTGCACCCCTGCGCAACATTATAAGAGAATATATTCAAGAAGCGTCAGGATGTATATGAAAGAATTAGATGAGATTCTTGACACTAGGGATTAAGGGTTGTGGCATGAAAATAAGAAAAGGAGCTGAATCACTGAACATGTGATGTATCTTGAGCTGATGGCTTTCTCATTCTTAAGATTTTATTTGTTTTTAGTACTTTCTTGGAGGTAAAACTGCAGTGTGCTTTGTGACAGGCTTGGCGTGTACAGCCTCTTGTGCTGTCTCTCAGTCCATTCTCCTGCTTGTCTGGGGCTGAGGGCAGAGTTCTGCATCACCAGATTCCTTATTCTTTCCAAAGTTTCCATGTAGTTATCTCTAAGTCTGAGCACACTGGACCTTATTTTCTGAGTACTTACTCCATCCAGATCCTGTAACATCCAGGCATCAGAGTTTCATCTGAAAATGAAAGTGCCAGCAGTCGGAGAGATTTGAATTTTTTCTCACTGAGGATGGCTATTCTACGTATTGATTGAGATCCTGCAGCCTGTCATCTCCCCTCCTTGCATCTTTTCATTGCACTCTCTACATTTATCAGGGGAGAGCTAAAGTGGCTCTATGGCAAGGATAAGCCCACAGAGTTTCCTCTGCATGTATCTGGAAAAGTTTACAGAAAACACTTGACCTTGAAGTACAAAGATGTGAAGGAGAGGATGAACATGATTTGCTTTGATTTAGATTACAGTAAAAGTTTCAAAGCTTCCTGACCCTTCCGATTCCTTTTTGTGGCTCTCCCAGCTGGGAAGCACTGGTCTGCATGAGCCACCTGAGACATGCTCACTGCTAAATCAAACCATTTTGTGGGCATAAGAAAGCACATTTAGAGCAGTTTGAATCAGGCACGGTTTTCCCTGTGCTGGGTGAGGGTGAGAGTTAATTAAAGCAAGTCTTTCAATGGAAATTCTTTCAGTGCATTTCTCGTATCTGTGGAGATGGTGATTGATGAGGACGTAAATAGGCTGATTTTACTGCAAGTTATTAACATTCCAGTCCTTGCTGCATCACCACTGATCCCGCTCAGCAGAGACCACTCTGGAGTGCCATCGCTGCATCTTTCTCTGTGCAATCAAATCAATAGGTAAAGAGTATGAGCAGTGCAATTACTACTCTGGTCAGCCTACACCACTACTTGAGGTAGTAAAAAAAGAGATGTTTATTTCGCCTACTGGCAAATTCTCATGGCCAACCTGTCAGTAGCAAGGAAGCAATATTTATAGTTGTCTTTAGGGAGCTCTATCCCATCATGCAGTTAATTATGATAAACTGTTTTATTTGTAAAAGAGCTTAAAACTGGTTCATACTGTGGCAGTGTGTGGCTATAAAGGAGCTGCTTAATTAGGATGGTAAAACCAGCAAACATCTACTGCAGTATGACAGGAAAAACATCAGGATGTGTCTGGTCTGATCATACACTTGTGCAATGACTACTGCAGGTGAAGGCAGAGTTTTCAGTGTACCAGTGCTGTGACATGCACAAATCAGGCTCAGCTTTTCTTAGCTGGGTAGGCAAAACTGGATTATGGCACCTGAGAGGAGCCAGGGGTGTACCTAACATGCCTGTCACGTGGCAGGTTCATACATGGCCTTTCACCTGTCAGGAGTACCATGGAGAGTAAGGCAGAGACCTATGGAAAGCTGGATTGTTTGTATGGAAATGGAAAGATTGCTGGTCCCTGTACTGGGACCCCAGTGACTGTTCAGCCCCCTCCCAGCACTAGCCAGCACAGCCAGAGCAGCTATGTCCAAAGTGCTTTGGGTTTGCATTGCTTAAACACAGGCAAGATAGGCAGCAGTGTCCTGGAAGTTCAGTGGCCTTCCAAGATCTAGCTGCTGCCCTAAGCCTAGGGATGGCCCTGCAAGTGTATTAGAAGATTGGAGGGGGCACAGACACAACTTCCATCTTACCATTTCACCATGGAGATGCACAAGCTCTACACAAGCAAACAGCTGAGATCACGCAGAGTCCATGAACTAGTTGCCAAACTAGTTTCCAAACATGGATTTGTGTCAGGATCCAAGCATTAAGGAAGGCTACAGCACACTCTGAAATGAGTGTGAGCCCTTACGTTGACTTGAGCAGATCAAAAAACTTTCTGAAATTCAACACAAGCAAACAAACGGATAATTTATGGATGTTGTAATGGAGGGTCTAGATGAGGGAGCTTCTTGGGGCTTTTATTGGAGAAGATTCATTAGCATTTATACCATAATAGTTGAAAAGCCAAAATACTGCCTCTGTTGACCCACATCAGTGTCTTTCATCATGACACTGCAGAAAGGAGGACTTGAAAGGCCATCTAAATTAAGGCTGCGTGAGCAAAAATATTCTTTATCTTGGTGAAAAAAAGAAATTATATTAATATATAATGCCTTACATTTAACATTCCCTTAGTATCCTCCCACTTCTATGTTACTGTACTTGGAGATGTGATCATATATTAAACACTGTGAATTCAAGATCTTTTTATTTCTGACAGTTTGTCTAGAGCTATTCTGTAGAATGTGTTCAACTTTTATATTCATCTCAAAACTAAAATTTATTGGAATGATATATTGGTTAGAGTGTCTGAGAACATCTGAAAATATTGTATTTTTGCTCTTCTCTTTTTGTGTTTTGTATACCTGTCAGTGGAACCCATGCCCAGACATGTGCACTTTCCTTCACAGTCACTAATGAACTAATTAGACCATAATTAGAGCAACCATTGCTTTTTGCTGCAGAAAATCATAACATCTCAAACGTGAGTCACAGGGGAAGATATGCCGGTAGCATTGCCTGTGCCTGCTGATAGTTTTCCTGAAGTTTTAATCAGGGCTTCTTGCTGGCTCAGGCAGGGTTTCAGGAATGGGAAGGTAGAGTAGTGGGACAAAGGAAACCGTTTTTCTGGTCAGCTTCTAGTTCAGGAGAAGAACCACAAGCAACCTACAGCCCAATTTCTAGGCCCTTTGATTATAGTCACAGAATTAAGAAATTTTATAACTTTTTAACATATATATTTTAGTTGTATTTTCCAAATTCTGTGTACTTTTAAATACAGGTGCAAGTCTGTATGGATCCAGAAGCATTTTGTAAAACACAGATGAAGAGTTTCCTTCTTATGAAGAGAGATGATGTAGATAGACAGTGAAAAGTTAAGGCTCTTTCAAAAAAGTGTCCGAGTTTATGAGGCTGTCTGCCTGAGCTAAGTGGGATTTAAAAGCATTATTACTGAGCTCTCTGTACAGGATAGTATTTAAAAAAATCGACAGTGAAAGCACATTTAGAGGACATGTCTCTTCAGGTTAAGGTGCTAGTCTAGCTCATGATACATAAGAAGTCAGTGCAAACTCAGGTTGGACTCTGAGCAATTTTTCACAAGGCAACCACTTGCATGGCTGCAGTGACAGAGAAAAACACCCCCATGCTGAGATAGTCCAACTAAAAATTGTCTGGTTTAGTGGGGGAAAAAAAAAAATTAAAAAAAAAAAAAAATCCAAGGGAAAAGAGAAAGTGTAAAGTCAAATTAATTTTTTTTTAGCTGCATGGCACTTGAATGTGCTTTGAAGGGCTCTGTGGGCACAGACAAAGAAAAGGAATGAATCTCACATAGCAATGAATATTTACAGTAGTGGAAATTCCATGTGGGGTCCAGCTTTTGTTTCCCGTGGAGACTGAAGTGTAGTTTGCAGTAACAAAATAAACAGTTGTTTTGGAGATGTGTTTTCTTTCAGTTCAAATAAAAATGGTATTGGCTAGAACAGAAAGGTGTAGTTTGGGATGAGTGGGAAAAGCCCCAGTTCAGCAATCCACCACTGTGAACAGTCTGCTATGGAAATGACTTTATGTGTAAGCATCTTTCAGTTCTCTGCTCAGTGAAGATAGAGGGAAGAATTTACTTAAATAACTAGCTGACTACCTGGGGTCTTGTCACTTTGAATCATCCTTCCATGCAGAAAAATGTGGTTTTTAAACACTCAGCTAACAGTGGCTGGAGTAATATCTTAGTTTGTTCAGTACTCACTCCATATTATATATTCACCTTTGGAAAATGAGCTTCACTTTACTAAAGATTAAAATAGTTCCCTTTTATTAAACAGTGTACTAATGCATTTTTTCCAGCAGATATATGCTGGGCTAACACTTTTGAGATGGGTTTTTCAACAAAAATTAGTATGACACTGAATGGTAAAAATTTCTGGTTTAATACTTCATTAGAGAGCTCAGCAAACTGTATGTCTTAACTAACCAAGCACAGACATTTTTTCTGTCTATTTAGATATGACTTGAATTTGGGACAATGAGAATGCAGTTGTAAATCTGTCTTATTAATAAAAAATAGAAATTAATTGCTGCAATTAATAGTCAACCTGAATGTATTACCTTGTTAAAAGCAGTGCGTGTCATTGCTGTGTCTTCTTTCTGGACATGCTTATATAACTTGGTGTCCTTTCTACGACTTGGATTTTATTATGGCTGATTTACATTGGCTGGCACCCAACTTGACATGCACAGGAAAATGACAGGCAAGGAAAAAGCTAGAAATATATGTTTTGTGGCTTGGTTTTTTTATATAATATGCACTAAATGATATTACCTTCTTCAAATCAAAATTCTCTTCTCCTTTCTATACCCTTCAGCTTCAAAATACCATCTCATACCAAATATATTCTCCCTAAGTATATGCAGAATCTATTTAGCTGTTCTGTATCTGCCCTGAATCAGCATACTGGACCTCTTCACTGGAAAAAAATAATGCTCCTATTTCTGAACATCTCAAACTCTTCTCCCTGAAGTTGAGAGATCATGGAATCCTTAGGTTCTTTTTATGAACTTGAGGAAATTCTATTACAGCCACATAAACCTATGTGGTATATGCTTCCTACTCAACTTGCCATGATGAGGCTTCACAAAAATTAGCATTATTGTAATCCCTTCAGACTATAGAGAATAAGAAATATTGCAAAGAGCTCAGCTGTCTGCATCACATGGGATTCTCCATATCCTGTTTTTAATTCCTTTTCTCCTATTTGTTGAAGATGCTTTTAAAGCAGCAGGAGTTCTAGTCTGCTCAGCCTCCACCGAGGAAGCAGCTGGAGCAAAGGGCAAGCCTTTGGAGATCTGTATCATACTGAAGCCTCCTTTGTAAATCCCTAATTCCCTTTGCTCTTAGCAGTGGGGAAATCCAGTTGGAAATTATGATATTTAAATGCACATGTCCTCTTCCTTTCTGTCTTCCAAAGGGGTGGATCACATGCTGGGAACCTTTGTAAAAAGAGCATTGAGGGTGTAAGGAAAAAGTAAGTAGTTTGGAATTAGTGATGCAAGGATGTTTAGTGGTAGCATACTGCAGTCAGCTGATGCTGACATTGTTCTCTCACTGCTAACTGGGTGCATATTGCTCTCACAACTTGTTCTCTTCAGGCTGTATGGAATTTGTCAGGGTTGCATCAAAAGACAGTTCAGGAGTTAAAATGGTCAGAAAGTAAAGTTGGCCCCGAGCAAAGTTAACACCTGCATGCATCCAGCTGCACAGCTCCATGGGTAGGGCCAGGACATGACTGATTTCCAAGCAGAGCTGTGACCATCAGTGGTTACATTCAGAAAGCAAATAAAAGCCCATTTGTGATTTTTTGAAACAACTCTAATTATGCACATGAAATGAAATTAATTTGACAAACTGAATTATAGATGGGATGTATATTGACATAAGTCCTAAGGTGGACTTTGATGACAATGTTGGAAAATGAAAGCATGCTCTATGTTTTACAGTGCTAGAAGATATAGATATTTGCCTCTATGAATGGTTATCTTTTTCTTAGAAGCATTTACATTGCTAACAGTGAAATCTCCAGGGCTGTTACATGTGTATAATTTCATCTCACAAGCTGAAGACCCTTCCTTTTCTTTAGAATCACATCTTTCTCTTTTAAAACCAAACATCACTGTTCGTGTTCAGTATAATTCTGGGATTGTTTAGTCAGCTGGAATGCTATGTGTGTGTGTGCATGAATGTATATATACCTACATATCCAAAAAATCAATTTCAGACACTAGGAGAATAAACATCAACCTGGACCACCTGCTAATCTCTGATTTTGGTATGCAGTGACTGTTTCCACCTTCATAATCCTCAGCTTAAAATATAAGTAAGTTGCTCTGTCTGTTGTAGCTAACAATAAGCACGAAGGGTTCAGAAAGTAATAACAAAGACAAATAACTTGGCAATAAAATTTCAGCTCCAGTAATTTCCCATTTATATTTTCTCACTGAATCTTGTAGTCCCAAGCAATGCACTTTTTTACATCTGGGCTGCATCATACAAAATAATTCTATATCTAATACTTCCCAGTGTGTCCAAAGTATAACATCACATACACAATGCATGCCAGGGAGGTCGATGAATTATACAGAGCCTTCAAACAATATCACTGTGAATGTGATTTCATAGGCTTTCTAAGGCAATCAATCTTACCATATTACGAGGAATGAATTGTCAGTCAGGAGTTCTTCTATTCTACCAGGAAGGTTTGAGAAGCTGTTACTTAATGCTGCTTGTTGTTGAAGGCTGCCTGCTGGATATGTTTTTTCCCTGTGAAATTACGGATGTGTTCTGTGTGCCTTGAAGTTTAGCTCTTAGTTAGCATAGCATTTTGCCAGAGTGCATTACCTGACACTCTAGGAAACAATCACAGGTGAAAGGAAGTGGAAACCTTGGAGAGGAGGAGGCGGAACTAGTAGGAGCAACAAAAGAATAGGTTTTGTATCTGAAAAGCCTGTCTTTGTCTCATCTAAGTGTAAGTTCTCTTCCGTTTCCCCTGTCTCACACATACTCCCACTCGCTTATTTAAATTGTGATTTGAAATGACAGCTTCACCATGGCTTCTGAGAGCAAACAGATGAAGCTGGACTTCCTATTTTTTTTCCATGCGAATGACTGGGATGTTTCTCCACATTCTTAAAATAGCTGCATCAAAAAGAAATACCACACTGGCAGAGAAGATGTGATTTAGTCGGAGTCAGGTTTTTCACTGGTGTTGCTTGCAGTGTGGTTCCAGGTTGCTGAATAGCTGCATGAGATACCTGTGTGTTCCTGACAAAGCCATGAAGCCTTTTGGGGGTACAGCTGCCTCATTTTCTTTAATAGAAGCTTTATATAGGTATTCTGAACAGTTATAGCTGGGCTCAAGACTACTGATTCATTTCCTAAAGACAGTTGAGCAGATGGCTCTCTTCATTTAATTATTAATGTTACCTAGAGATCCAATCATGTTGCATCAATGAGCCAACTGTAATGAGACAAACATGTCACTCTTCAAATTTGGCTCTTCTGGGCATTGATCATTTAAGTAACTTCTCTCCTCATTCTGTATTAGTTATTCACCTGGAAAGAATTGAAGGCTTTATTGACCTCTGAAAACCTGCTGGTTTCACAGGGAATTGATGGTATCCACTAAGCACCAGTAGATTTCAAATTAAGTAGTAAAAGTGACAGAAGATGAACTAGCCAGTTCTCTACTTCATGCCATCACCTGGACGTTGAGGTTGAGGTTCTAATCTGCTCTTAGATTCTTTTTCTGAATTGATAAAATGAAAAGATGGGGGAGGAGGATAGCACAAAGTGTCAGAAAACTTTTTAATAAAGGTGGGTTGTTTTTTTTTCCCACTGGTACAAAGATAATCATCAGTTGGTTACAGCAATTTACAGATTACTGAAATGGAAGAATCCTGTAAATGTGAAATTCTGTTTAGTATTTGCCTAGATGCTGCCATCTTGCTCTTTCTCTAGAGACAAATGCAAATGTGTGCCACAGATTTTAGATATGCCATTAATTACTGAACACCATCTCTCTTGAACATAGAGAATTCCATAAGATGTCTTCAGTGTAAAGGATACAGAGCAGTCGTGCCAACATTTTTCACTTTGCAACTTACTGTCACTTCTGGAATCAGCTTGTGACAGCAGATGTTAATTCTCTGCTCAGTAGAAAGCCTCAGCACTGGTAAGCAGCAAAGTTAGCAAGAAGAGTTGTCATAGCTCACTGCAGTCTTCATGTTTCCAGAAACTTTTCTATTCCTGATGTACTGTACAGAGGGAAATTTAACCTTGTGATGGAAAACCTGTTGCATCAGCACCAAAGACACAAATCTAACCACAAATTGGCAGATGCATGGAATGCACATGACATCCAACAAAGAAAAATTAATAAAAAAAGATGAAACAGAAAAGTCATTCACTGATATAATTTATTACACAAAAGCATTTTATTACTTAAAAATATTAGACTACAATATTTACATGTAACATCTTTCAGAAATGCTTTCCCAGCTGTTTTTTATTCTGGAGTTTCTCCTCTCACCTGCTTCCAAATGTTTGTCTTGGGCTCATAGCAGAACACTGTTCAGTCACCAAGCAGCTCCTATTTACTGCCAGAGGAGTGAGCATTTTAACATAAAGACACTACTTTCACCTTGCATATTCTGTGTTGTCAGTTTCCAAATCTGGAATTTATCCCAGTGCTTTCAGTTCTTGCACTGTATATGTTACTTCATTGAACTGGCCACTGCTGACAATATAACATGGAATTTCTGATATATGCTGCTTTTCCCAACCTCCCCAGAAATATTATTTCTCACACTAACAGGCCACGTCTCCGTGAGCCTACCCAGAGCAGCAGAGCAGTTCCTAGATGAATTCCATTGCCCCTCTTGCCACGTGCTGGTTCAGTTGCAGAATGCTTTTGGTAAGTTCAAGCTTGATTCTTTTCTGAGAAAAATAAATCAGAAGCTCAGCTACAGAAGTGAGCTGCATGCTGTCCATCAATCAGTGGGGATGCCAAGTCCAAACCAGCACTTGCTCCTTTAGGCAGCTTCAGTGTGTGTATGGGGAGGAATCCAGAGGATCCGAATGAACTCAGTCCAGAGGAAAAACAAAGTGACATACAATTTCCACAAATGAACCTTAACACTGGCAGCTTCATTCTGCTCCTGCTTTCCTTTTGCACCCAATTACTTCTTGTATAGACAAAGCCCTTGTAAGCAAAGAGTTTTAGTGTTGGTGCAAGGGAAGGGATGGGGAATTACTCTAGGAAATTCAGATAAACAGCTTGGGCTGCACAGTCTTGCCACTGAAAGAATCTGTCATCCTGCCTTGTATGCAGTGCTTACTCTTTAAGAGTATCTCTGACTCCAGACAGGCAAATGGGAGGCAAGTGACATTTACTTTTTTTTTTACTTTGTTTTTTCTTTTGAGATGCAAATGCTAGTCACAACATTGCCTTTTTATGTATATGTTGTAATATAAAAAGCTACGTAATCATATAGAATTTGACTCATTTTTCTTTCTTCATCTATTTCCTTTAATCTGATTTATGCAGTTTACTGAAGAGTGTATATTTTCTCTGGAAAAATGACACATAGTAGTTCAGCTGGCTTATGTTTAAGACCCCTTTGTTAAATTGCCAATATTTGTGACTGATGTTCTGCCTATGAGTAAGTGTGTTATTTTCTAATACTTAAGAATAGTCCATTTTGCTTTCAAAGTGCATTGTGCAAGAGGCTTCTGTTTGTGAAGCAAAACAAGGCAAATTATTGTGCATCTAGAATTAATTTGAATGACTAGAAATCTGGACCTGTATTTTCCCCAAAAGCAGAAAGAAATGTTCATTTCACACAGTTATGCTGTAAACAAAAATATCCAGTAAAACGTGCTATCCATCATTTGAATTATTTTTCTGCCTCTTCTTGTTAAATAGTCTTGCAGATGTGTGCACCTTGAATTAATATTTGCCTGCTAGAACACAATGAGAAAACACTGAAATTATGATCGAGTTTGAATTAGGTGTACTCAAAACTTTTAATCGTATGCTGTGAATTTATATTGGCTTTAGAGGCTGTATTTTTAAATGCCTAATCTTCTGGGAGGATACATATGTTTCCAGAGTTTTTCAAGAGTGGTTCTGATGCTGGAATTTCCTTGATCTTTCTTTCAACATTTTGTATTAATCTAAAATATATTTGAATAATTTGAAGTACTTGCAGGAACGAGTGCACAGTCATGATGTAAGAAGTGTTGCATAAACATCCACTGTATTTCCACAGCCTATTTCATACTTTTACTATTGGAATAATAATTTCACAGAAATGAATATATGCAACATTTCTTATATAATGTATTTGAAGACATTTTAATAGATACTCTTTTCCTTGGTGTTAGACCTTGGATTTAGACTTAAAATATAGCTTTAATAATTGCTACTTTGACTGTTTGCTCATTTCACTAATATTGGAATGGACTTTCAAACTCAAATCGGTTAATTTAAATTCATTAATTAGAGTCAATATTTAAGTATTATTTATTTATAGGATGGTGTCATTAATCCAAGATTATTGCCTTGCTGTGCTAAGGTCAGGGTATAATGAGAAGCACATCAGGCTCCCAGCATCCTGCGATCTAAAGAGGCACAAGGAATAGAGGGCAGCTGCCTTCACTCATGGGTGAAGGCCACTAATAGCTGAGCCCAAAGCAAATCTAAGCTCTCCTGACTCAAAGGCTAGAGCTTTATTTAATATTTCATGCTGCTGCTCAATAACTATTTTTTTTCTCTTTAAATTTCTGCGTTGTCACTCTTAACTAGAACTGAAAGCATGGAAGCCACAACACTGCTGTCCTCTCTGCCCAGCTGGCATCAGTGCTGGCAATGTCAGAGGGAAGCAGAGTTGCCAGCCTCGCTCTGTGAGCAGGAGCTCTGCTGATTTGGGAAATGCAGCTCCACGTTTGGATCCTCATGAGAACAGGGCAGCAGCTCCAAACCTGCAGAGATTTCCCCATTGTGCCTACAAAATAAGGAATGGTTCCAAGACAGGACACAAAACAATTCCAGTATTGAGTCTAAAAGCATCTTTAGTATTATACTTTCAAGTTGATTGGGGTTTGTAACTGAAGATTCCTGGGGTATACTGGAAGGTTATTTCAGGAGAAGGTGAGATGTGTTTTTGCAGCAGTTACATTAAACTGATCAAACACTTCAGAGTGGGTACTCTCAATCCTGTATAGGAATATCTTTTTTAGTTTAGCATATTTCATTAAATCAATCAATCAATTATTATCCATTATTTTTTCACCAAAAAAAAGGGGGAGAAGACAGTTCTTGTGCACATCCAGCTGTACATATCATAGTGGTTCATCTTTCCAAAACAGAAAATATCCAAGTGTCAGAAATCGTTTATCATCACTTCAATAAAGATTTTAAAAGTACATTTTCAAATGGCCAATCTTAGGAAGTTATGACAAACAAAACACTTGGCATAAAGAAGTGGGGGTTTGTATCTCTGGAGCATTCTGTAAACAGAGTTCAGGATACACAGACTA
This sequence comes from Ceyx melanurus, assembly GCA_024611195.1. Classification (NCBI taxonomy): domain Eukaryota; kingdom Metazoa; phylum Chordata; class Aves; order Coraciiformes; family Alcedinidae; genus Ceyx; species Ceyx melanurus. Next base: position 105,431 of record JANHGL010135783.1, on the reverse strand, counting down.
ACAGCCAGATCTATCAGATTTGTTCTTGAACCTTAGACCTCCGTATTATTAGCATTCACTCGCAGATGATACTGTGTGACCTGGCAGATAAGAATACACTGAATACTTGGGGGTGTTTTAAAATAGTTTTCCCTAAGTACTGACTGTATCAGCTATCTTACTCTCCTGCAAAAATTCTTCTTTCATTCTTTTCAGCCATAAAAGACCACAGATTACTGAGCAAGATGACACTCTGTCAGATGCAATCCATTTTGCTGTAGCTGTTTGCTTGTCAGATTTATTTGTAGCAGTATCTCATACCAGACAACTCGTACAACTGCAGTTTCTTACAGGGACATTTCAAGAGAGTATGATGAATCTTCATGGCAATTTATATGGATCCAGATGCTGGGTATTTGCACAGTATTAGAGACAAAGTTGTTCTTCATGGCAACACCTTTTAAGAGTATAGCTTGTGTACTGTTTTACTGCAGGATTTAATTTTAGTTTTTCTGTCTATTGGCTATTTGTAATGTAGTTTCTTATCACAAAGGCAGGGAATGCTGACCTTGTTCTCGATTAGATCACAATTATTTCAGGTTTCTAGATCTGAAGCATAATTTATTAGTGGAAATATCACATGCTAAAATTGCTACAATATCAATTTCATCAAAGCATACCAAGTATCACTGGATTTTTAGTGTTGAGCACTGCTGAAAACATGAGCCAAAGTATTTGCTACTGAAACACTTGCAGACTGCATTTGAAAAATAGCCACTATAAACTGTTTCCAGAGTGATATCCAGTATTTCATCTGTCACCTTAGCTAACTGACAATACTTTATACACCTTTGTCCACATAGAGAATTTTATCTTTCTCACCAGTTTTTACATATGAAGAGAGCTGAGCACATGAAGTACATTGGATTCTGAGTCCCATTCTGCAGTTAGGTACCTCAGAAATTGCAGGATTTGCCTTCCCCTGCCCACACTCTGCCTGCATTCCCTGAGAGCTCAGCTCAGCTGCAGCAAAGCTCCATCACTGCAGCGTGTCTGGGTGGCTGTGAGCTCCTTAGAGTGCCAAACAAATCCATGACAGTGGCTAACAACTTGTGTTCTCTGGATTCCTAGCTCCAAAACTACCTGAAACTGTCAAGTGTGGGATTTGTCTATATATTGCACAAAGTGTTTCTGTCTTCCAGTTCTCCCAATCAGCTCAAATACCAGCACATAGTACTTGAGGGCACCTTTGCTAAGACCATTTAGGCTCCTAGTGACACAGTGCTGGCTTCACTGTGCTCCTTTTGTAGCCACACCATAGGTATCTTCACAGTGCTGTTGCAATCAGGTGAGACTTCACGGGGTGTTGCAGAAGGTAGTGTTGTAACTGCATACAGCATGGCATAACACACTGTCATTAGTTCAGCAAGGAATTCACTTTCCTCACAAATATAAAGCACCAGTCCTGACCTCTGCCTCCATATTCCAAGATTGATGGGACAGAACAACACAAGGCTAAACCTGTAAGGGTCACTCAATTCTGATGAGTGTTGCCCAGGTAATTTATCAACAGTTCTCTGCCAGATTTTGACAGTACAGACACGTTTGTCCTGTTTCTTTTTCTAACAAATACCATTTTAATCTTAATTGTGAATATGAAAAGTGCTGAAAATTATTTGCATCCATTACATGCAATACCTTCTAAATAAGTAGTCTCTAGACAGACATTTGTAACGTGATTTTAACTCTGCCCAGTAATTCTAAGAGGTATGGTGCATGAGGAAACCAGATTAATTAAAACTATTTCCAAGTAAAACAGGAATGGGAAATAGATAAGGCATAATTATGAAGAATAGAATTGCTGTTTCCTACCCTACAAGGAGCAGCAAAACAGATCATTAGCATGAACTGTCAGGACCTGTGCTTTGTGTTTTATATACTTTGCATTATTTTTGTGGATACAGGTGAGGAAAGGAGATACGGAGTAACCTGTTGTGGCATCGTGATTTCCTTACTGGACCTGTTCCAATTCTGAGCTCAACTTGAAAACCTCCCCTATTATTTTTCTTTTACTCTGCTTCTACAAATCACCCCCAGTATTCACTATGGACTTGACTATTCTCTGCCTTAAACTCTCTGGGAACTGTATTGATAACAGCTGAAGAGCTGGGGCTTGTAATTAATAACTTATGCTACCAAACGAGGATGGTTTATACTGTGGCCAAACAAGGCAGTCGGAGTTTTGGCCATGAGGGGTTCTCAGAGAGTTATTTCCCAAAACTTTACATTCACAGGATTCCTTAATCACATTTTAATGAAGGTTCTGTTTTTATCACTTTAAAGAATCTCTGAAACATTAAGGATAGGAAAAAAATTACATGATCATTACAGCCCATTGGATTTTACTCTAATGTCATTCTTTATAAAACTGTGAAAAGAAAAATCAAGTAGAAGCCTGTGGGTGATATTTTAAAAAAAAAAAGCAATTTGAGTACTTCAGTGGATTGCTGACGTGCCCAAAGGTATGTGCACGATGTTGAGAACCCAGGAGCAGTTCTGACCTTTCTACCAGGAATTGGGCACTTCTTCAGTAATGGATTTTCCCCCTACTGTTCTGTTTGGTTATTTTATAATAAAGGGAATTCTTTGGTCACACTGGCAAACATTAGTTGCTATAGAAATGCATAACTGTTTACAGGTGTGATATTGAATTGTGCTTGCTCCCTGGGACTAGCAGGTTAGTTGTATTTATCAGCTATGGACAAAGCAGCCTACAGCATTAAGGGGAGCAGGGAACATACAGGTTAGGGGGGACAGAATGTCTTGAAACCAGTCCTCTGCCATTGGCTTTAAAGTTGTGTTCTCAGCTGCAGTGTCTTACCTGCATTCTCCATGATACATTTCAACTTCAATGACAGTAGCCCACTATCTGTAACAATTTGTACTTTTTGAATACAATTGTTTTCCTAAGTTCTTTGGGCAAAAGAACTCTATTGCTTGGTTGGCAAAGTCATCTCTTTTAAAACACTTTATATGTTGAATGTGTTAGGTATATGCTAATAATTATACAAACCAACCATGTATAATTCTAGGATAGTGATTTTATAAGCACATTTTTAATAACTTAAATTTGATAAAACTTGGAATGAATCTCTTTGCTCCATAGGAACTGTTTATTTTTAAATAGTATGAAACTGAGGATCTGGTCCCGCAGAGCAGTTAATTGGATATTTAATTTTTTTGTACACTGAGTTGTAACAAAGAGCTGCTATCAGTCTGTAAATGCCCCATTAAATCATATTTATGAAAAAAAGTAAGCATATGTGAGCAAGAAAAAGTGTGTCCTCCAAAGATTTCAATACTCTTAACTGATTTATATGCTTGACTTGGCTGTACAAGGTCACCTCATCACCGAATTCCTTTTTAAATATAAACCTACAATGGTACATTTTATTTAAAGGAAGTTGTTGAAATAACTGTATCTGTGCAGACAGCTTGGCTGAGTTGAGACAGTTGAGCTGATCAATTCATGCCCACAATACCTCTCTTCTACTTGGCAAAAGAACTCTGTTTTATCAAGGTAACTAACAGACAAGCCACAAGGTCAGATGTTGCTTTCCAGACAAGCAGGCAAAAGCAAGATTTCACATGATCTGCTCTGGTTGTTTTCTGTGTCACTTTTATTCATGCAAGCCAGGAGACAGAGGTCTGGTTTTGATCCTTCCTCTTTCTGAGAAATCAGCCTCAGTTTGGGGACTTCTCCCACCATTTCTACTGCTTTCTAAGTCTGGCAGGTTTCTTTTCCCTTATTTATTGATCAGCCTTTTCCTTCCTCTGAAGGACTTCCAAGTATGAGCTGGGTGCACAAGCAAGGCACTCTGGGAACACCTTGATCTCACCTCAGATAGACCAAGGACTTGGTTTTGTTCTCAGCTCAGTAGCTGCCTGCTTCCAAAAGGAGACTTTCCCACTTTGGAAAAATGGGCAGCTGATGGAACAAGAATCTAAACTGTTAACTTTGGGATTTATGGGTTTCAAGACATGAAGTTTTAAGTTTTGATTCTGAGCTGCTTTACATCTTGTCCTGTCAGCCACTAAGTGACACCAGCAAGGTGGGAAGCTTCAGCTCCTGGTGTTCCTCAGTGTGCTCAGACAATATTGCTCCCAGAATGTAGCACTTACATGCCCACTCCCACACATGCATAAAAATAAAATGTAGTGTCTAAAGCAGTAGAACAAATGCAGTTAGAGTCTTCATATTTCAATTAATCTTTCTGAATTAGTTCTTTCATATCCAAATTAAACTTAAGGTAATTATTTGAAGTAATTATTTTTTCAAAGAGCAAAATACCATCATTTGTTACACAGGCACATGTAATCCTTTTTTTTTTTTTTTTTTTCTTAAAATAGGTAAACCAACAGAGTTATCTGAGTTAGATAAAAGGTCAAGGGATTTTGATCTTTGGGAGCAAATTAACATTAAAAATACTGTAACGTGACAGTAGATGCATAGTTCAATTTCTTTTTCTCACCCAGTTAGGACAGTTCCATTACCAAACTCCCAGAAATCTCAGAAATGCAACAGTGCCATCTCTAGGACAGACTCAACATCCCCTTCCTTGTAGGATGTGTCAAGAAAGTTCAGTGAGAGATGACAGAGGATGCATGTGAATTCATCCTTAGACTTTTACTGAAAAGTAAGATGATTGCAAAAAAAATACCTGGTGTGATTTTTTTTTTCCCCTTACTTGTTCTGAAGTCTGATGAAAGTGTTCAAAGTTTCATCTGAGCTTATCTTCCCAGACCTCTTAGTCTTTGGAAGCCCTTTGCATTCCCTGGGTATTTTCAATCAGTAAGAACAGACATGCAGTTTTCAGAGCAAATCCTTCCGAGTGTTTCAGAATGCAGCCATGGGTGACAGGGAAAGGGAAGCCCGGGCTTATTTTCCACAGATACAGCAAACACATCACAAATATTGTTGGACTGACATGGTTATGCATCCTTCCCATCCCAGATCTGTTCTTTAATGGTTTTATTAAATTCTTCACACCAGCATTTTTGTTAGATCAATTAGAAAAGCAAAACGACTACATTACAACACAAAACTATTTGATCAATTCTGTTTAAAATTTTTCTTGTTAATTTTCTTCTAGCATATTTTTTATTTTCCTTGCTATTTGATAAACTGCATCATCAATAATTTAATTTTTAAATTAAAAAATCCAAATTCTAATTTTTATGAATTATATGTTTACAAAGAACTATAATTTGGAAACTGATGTATGAAACAAAATTTACTACATAAAAAAATAAGTCATAACTATATTTATTATTCAGTGGATGGCAATATCTGCACTAACTCTCTGTTAGGTTCAAATTTTCTGTTTTCTACAGTGTGCACATTATTTCAGAACTTCTGACACAGCTTTATACATTCTGATGCTAATTATTTCTGCACATTCTCAGGTATAGTGTTGAAATGCCCTGCCATATGCTTCAGTTAGAACTGCTGCAGATTTCTGATTCTAGGCAGCCACTCTCTTTAAATTCAATTGCCGTGGTACTAAAGAGCACATTTGCTGGGGAAGCTACAAAATGTAGGACGGTTACAGTCTCACCTGCATTGCACATTAAAAAGACTCACTGGCTTGAAAATACAAGTGCTATTTATAGGCCAAAAAGAGAAGAATTTGTATCTAGGAGACTTTTCCCACGGAGAAGGTAGATGATACAATTAACCTCTCATTTAATGTATTTGGGAAGAAATAAACTTTCAGCGAATTATATTTGAGAAAGATAATTTCTTACTTGCCTCTGTGTCTGAAGAAGTTGCTCCTGGCAGCTTTGCAGACAGAACATTGCACCAAATGAACTCTTCTGGTGGAATTCTGCCTTTTTTACCTGCTCTAATCTACATCCGAGAAGAATATGTATTCCTTGCAGTACATCATGCTGTTTATATTTCAAGAAAGGTCATGAGAGAAAGATTGATGAAAGGAGTGTTGTCTCAGTAACCATATAGAAAGAGAATACAGTAAGACAAAAGAGTAAGAGCTGAAAGGTGAGACCAAACTATTTGATAGATTCTCTTAAGCTGCAAAACATCTTAAGAATCAGTAAAATAGAAGCCATCTATGAGACATGTTGGTATATACAAAAAGTTGCTTCTGGATCACTACCATTTTCCTTTCAAATCTTGCCAAAGCAACATTTGCTGCTTCTCATGTTTACAGAAAACTCTGCTAATTTGTTTGAGGAGTAAATCTATTAAAAAATTAAACAAATTTCCTATGTTATACATGGTGTTTTAAGCTTTTCTTCAAAATCTGGTAAAATTTCAAAGTGAATACTGCCATAGACTCTCTGCCTTCATTTTAAATACTTCTATTTAAAAAAAAAAATCCATCATAGTGGTTCCCCAGTTAAACAGAACACTCTACAAGGACTATGGAATATTCTCATAGCCTTTCTTTCCTTGGAAATAAAAGAAGGATTTGGTTCTGCTTCATCTAACTTTCTCCTGCCCTAAGAAAACTGAAGCATATTGTTTTCTCCTCAAAAGCTTCAATTTCTCTTCCTTTTATTAGCATTCTCTTCAGTGAAAAGACTTTTTACTCTGTCCCATAAAGTAGACCAAAAAAAGACAACTTCAGTCCATATTTACTCTCATTTATTTTGGGATCAAAATTTGTTTTTGAGCCTTCTATTTTTTAATTTTTTTTCCATATGATACAAAGGGCATACGATTTGTTCCTGGCTGATACCAATAAACAGCTATTGGATAAGAGTTAATTGATCTTTGTGACACCACTCATGATCCATCTAGTTCTATCTCACCACCAAGAGAAGCCCCACTTTGGCTCATCTCTTGTTTAAAAACACCCTAAATGAAAGAAAAGGCAGAAAAAAATGCAGTATTTAATATTTTTTTCTTCTGTATGATCTTAAGGAGGTGGGAAAAGATCTGATGCTGACCAGTGCAGAATTTGCAGAATCCAATCATCATCTTTCCCTCCCTTCCTCTCATCCCTTCTTTAGTGCAGTATTATTTTGTTTTACAGAGTCCTGCTTCTGCTTTGTAGACTTTAGAACACAACTGTGTGTGACAGCTTGAGACTACCCAGACACGTTCTGTCTTGTGCCTTTAGCCAAACTTTAATTCAGGTCCTATAGTTTATTGTGGACATAGAGAATTTGGAGGACTTAAGGGCATTAGAAAAGGACAATGCTGATTTCCTCTGAAGGATTACATTAATATTTTCCACCAGTACAGATTAAAGTGTTGGGAACACAGAAGTGCAGTAATGAGCTCAATAAAACAGAATTATTCTATGCTGCCTTAATATATTAGAATCACTGCTAACTACCATTTTAATGTTACTCGGGCTGTGTGCTGACAAGACTTCTCCACAAAATGGATGAGTTAATTGTTGCTTCTAATTGTTTTATTTCTGAACTGGAATTCCTTCCAGACTTCACCATACTATGATGACTTTCTGTATGCTTCCAGCCACGTGATGCTGACCGATCTGTGTCTTTGGTAGTCTGGTGCTTGATCTCTGTCTATAATCTCACACCTTTCTAAACTGACAGTTCTGTTTCTCCTGTGACACTTTGTTCATTCATTTATTTAAAATATTTCTGCACAACATCTGTGCCCTTATTTTTCTTCATCTTTTACTCCAAGCTGTCTTAAGTGCTCATTTGTCACCCGGTTACAAACCCTATTTTCTTATGCATCACGATGATTAGTGATGCAGAGAAGGGAGCGAACAGTCAAGTTGTATCTGAAGAAAACATTTGTATGTGTTATTGACAGTAAACTGTTATTTGGACAGCTCTCCAAATACCTGCGTGCTTAATTGCCATGTGAATTTTATTTTCTTCTGTCAGTTACCATCAGTGGAGCTGTTCAGGGTAATGAAGTCCCCTGAGATGACAGGTTAGGAGGTAATGAAATTGCAGGGTCTGGCTGTGCAGGGGGATCAGTGAGCACTGCACAGTCCTGCCCTTCTCCTTGCCTGGAGCCCCACTGAGGTGTCAGCTGTGCCCGTGTGACAGGCTGTGAAAGCACAGCCCTGCACTGTGCAGAAGGAGCTCCCCACCAGCACTGGCTGAATGTGTCTCTACAAATATCTGGCAGACAGGATGGTGTGTCTTTTTCCTGGAACAGTCGCAATGGCTGGGCCAAGGAACAATGACTTTTAAATACTTTTGACATCTATATAATCATGGACCCTCAAGAAAAGCAGGTGGTGATGGTGACATGTCTGCGTAGCATCCGTGGACTAATCTTTTTAAAATGTGTATTTTCATTATCTTCCTTTTCTATGAGAGCTTCCAGGAATTAGTTTGAAGGACAGTGTACCAATTTAAGCATCTAGATAATGTCATGTGAGAGCTGACTACAAGGTAATTGTAAATGATAAGTAGAACACAGAGGCAGTGTGGTGAGCTTGTGTTCAGATCTCAACAGAATGAGGCACCAGTGTGGTATGTTCAGTGTGGTATTTGCAAGGTCTGTGCAGCACTTACTACTCTGTTATGTCCCCTCACTCTGTGCTGCTTATGCATTTCTAGCTTTTTTTCAATACTTAAAATACTTCAGTATGAGGAAGTTTTGCTGACTTGAGCTGATACTTTAAGGTGAAGTTCTCAAATTCTTTTAATAATATGGAAGTATAAAAGAAATACATCTAAGTGATGGCAAGGAAAGCCCTAACAGCACATCCTGCTGACAGAGATTAATGAAAAATTTGATTTCTTGTTTCTTCTTGTCTTGCATACAGCACATCCTGTGTTGATTTTCACTATAATATTTCATGTTGTGATGTTGTCCTAAGATCTCACAGACCCTCCAACCCCAAGAGGGAAACGTTCTGTTCTTGCATTTATGTTTTACATGTGGAATATTCCTTCAAAACCTCTACACTTCTATTTTATAATTGAAATACATATAGGAGACATCATCCATGAAGGGTGAGTGTTATGTTTCTTTCAAAAGTGTGAAGGACCCATAACTCACAAGACCCTTAGGTATGAATGAATTATGAAGGCCTTTCTCATAAATGAAAGAAACATCATCACTCTTCAGGGGTGAGATACTCTATTTACTCCATGGGTATTCATTGTAGTCTATGTAAACAACAACAGAAAAGACTATCTGTTTAAATCCCAGTATGTGTCTTTAAGGGGTAAGGGTGACAAATATGTAAATGTTAAAAAAATAAAATAAAAATGAATGTGCAAACAAGTGATGTATGAAGGATATGAATTTCACAAGCAGAGTCTCAGGAAGAATCTTAAGCTTTACAAGAATTCTGCTGTTCCTCAGAATATCACAAATCCCAAGGTGTTCTGCAGCTTTGAGAATCGGGCTCTTAAATGTGTATCTACAAGATAACAGAAGTTTCCAGGTACTAAACAATTTAGTCTACACTGCATGGGGAGATCCCTTCCAAGCATGATCCCAATTCTGTGAAAAACATCCCCTCGTCCTGTTCCATTTTATCCAGCTCTTTGTAGATCATTACAAAGTTAATACAGAATGAGGGTAAAACTCTTGTACACCTGAACAGCATCGATTTACATCTGATTTGTAGTAATGAAAAAAACACAACAAAACAATGAAGAAAAAGATCCTCAGCTTTTCAAGCAGGCTGTAATCATTCATCTGTGCAGTGCTCAGTTGGGTGTATGAACTGCTTGTAAGGCAGTGTGTTGTTGCATGATGGGTCATAAAGCTCCCAGCAAAGGCCACGGGCACATCTCAATCATCTCGCTGCTCCTGGCCGGGCTGAGACCATGGCAGAGGTGTGATTTACAGCCCTTTCTACAATCTGTGCGGATTAGGAAGAGGAATCTTCATAATTATATAGGCTTGCTGTTATTTAAATATTTACCAACATTAAACACCAAAGGGGCTGTGCAAATGATCCAGGGGATTCATATTGTTCCGAGCTAATATCCGTTCTACAATATTATGCAAATTGCGTAAACTTTATTTGGTTGCTTCTGCTCTGAGCAGTGTATCCCAAGGCAGCTATTCACTAACTTGAAACAGATAAAGTTTTAATAATAAATAGTGATGATGAATAAGTCAGAAAGTTTGTGCAATGCTAATGTACTTGTTGGCCCCAGGGTAGTTTATTAGATAAACAAGTAACATTTTATAAGTTGCCTGCACATAAGTGGCTTTTGTTTTCCAGGAAATGTTTCTGTGATAAATTATTTCAAAGCATTAGGTGTTAACGAACAAATTGTATTCACTTCCAATTTGCCACGACTTCCTTGAGACTTCAGATTTAAACAGCAACATTCTGCATTTGTTTTGCTTCATCAGAATGACAGTAGTCTGAGAAATTAAACTTTACTGTGGGATGAGGGACAAACTTCTGCTCTTTAATGGAGAATTCTTAAGCCAGGAAATAGATCTGCAGCTTTTTTCATTAGTATTCAGGGCGTTTTCAGGACTTAGGGCCATACAAACTCAGAGTGAGTAAAAACTAGATTAAATAGTCCAAGGAGTACAGGAGTCCCAGTATTCCCATATTACACTTTTGGCCACTTGACAGTATTGACCCATGATAGATCAACTGAAAGGCATCTGTATGATTGGGAAAGAAGCCCCCCTAAATTAAAAAGGAATGAATGTTTAAGCAGCATGTTGTAATGAAAAACCAGCCAAATGTATTAATGACTGTTTCTTCTCTGTGGAGTATGTTCCTGATGTAAGGAACTTTCTAAAGTACATTTTGAGCATCTGCATTCTAGTTGTGTTGAAAATCCCCCCGGTGATACATCAGATCTCAATAAACACAAATCACCATCATTTGGATCTTTGCTGGATTTTTTTTTTTATGTAAATAACAAAACGATTTTGTATCCTTGCACGGAAGGAACAGATGGTGCAGTGGTGCAAAGGGTCCCTCATTCCATTTGATTGGATTTTGCAGCAGTGGTCTGTGGTCTGTCTGGTTGCTGCTGGACTGCTGTGAATCACTCACAGAGACGTCGATGCCATGGGACATGGCTGCTAGATTGTTGGACAAAGATTGCATTTCTCTCTGCATCTGCTGTCTTAATTGACAGCATCAGCCACAGAGTCCCTTCATTTCTACCATTCTTAGGGCTGGATGGATTCTGAAGAGCTGCAAAATTATCAGGAATATGACATCTACAAAATGAATCAGAAAACAAATGGCTAGGCATTAGGTTTAATGGTTAGAATTTTATACTGCAGGAGACAAGATTCCCATTTCTGCCTCTGCCAGTTTCTTCCCACTACTCGAGATAAGTCATTTCAGTGCCTGGGGTTCAAATAGTTGCAGGGTATTTTTTAAGAAATATGTAGGAGAAATCACATTTTAATTTTAAAGAAAATTCTTTTAGACTCATAGATGAGAAGTAACGTAGCAAAAATCCTTCTTCAACTGTATGTCAGCACACCTTTGCTCACAGTTATTTCAGAATGACATATAAAGATATGGAAAAAATAAGGGAAAAACATGGATTCCATTTATAAAACTCAAAAACTGTTTGCAGTCCATTGGGTTTGGGCATAGTTTTTAGAACAGTGAAAAGGACAGAGAAAATTTTAACAAGGTAATTCCCCAAAATTAATGTGATCACTGACATATGACCATGAGCCAACAATGAGCCAGTGGTCTTTTGAAAATGTCACATACCCCAATTGTTTTCGTTCAAACCTTCTGGAAGCTGAGGATCTTCTCTGACAAAAATAAAAACTAATTGTGCACTTTTCCTTACATTCTTTCCACATTGCTCTTTGTTGGTAAATGACGTAGCACTTTCATTCATCCATCTTCCACATCCTCCTAACTACATTAAAATAGTCAATTAGAGTCCTTTATTTCTAGAGTAAGAGGTCCATTAGTTTGCAGATTTCTGCAGAACAGCTGAGCATACTAACTTTTGTTTTGACATTTGAGAAAAAGAATGTTTTTATCATACATAATGGATATGTATGGTATCTGGATAATGAACCAGATCCTCAAAAGATACGTGTCAAAATAGTTGTTTGGCATGAGTAGTAGTGGGATGGAGGGGATGACATGGCTTGTGTGATAAAGGGAGGAAAACAGTATTTTTAATGAAATTAAAATTTCATTTAAAAGGTTGAATAACGAGTTTTTACCAAAACTAGCAAAAGATTACTGAGGATATGGCTATTCACTGCCTCTGAGTGGATATGAACCTATATCTCTTTCAGAATCATAACATTTTCCAAAAATGCTTGCAGATTTAAAAATATGGTGCCAGTACTTGATTTCTGGTTCGTGACCTTGATCCTCACTGTGTGTGTTGAATTCATCCAGCATTGCTGCTGTAGGAAACACATTAGTTAGTTGTGTCTAGTGAGGAATTGACTTATTCCTGAGTTAAACCATAATTCTCATCATTTATGATGGCTATAATTTTATCAAGAAATAACATAATTATGTAAAGTAAATATGTGTGCATGCTTCTATAGGATTATGTGTCCATGACCACTGTGCTAACAGACTCGAGATGGATATAACTGAGAATTGCAAAGTGTTCTTTTTCACAGCACTCCTGTAGTAGCTAATTAATTCCACCTCCTTCCTGCAAACAACAAAGCTTTTTATTTTAATGTATAATATTCCAGTCTCTCTGTGACCTCAGTGGTAGGAGGCTATTTAGACAAATTATGAGTGCCAGTTTGCACGAGGCTGCTGAACCCACCAAGAAAGAAGGGAGTTTACAATCTTCGGAGGATTTACTCAGCACTCCAAAGAAAGCAGATAAGATTTGGGATTGGAATTCACATTGTTTTCACTAGTGAGATGCACTCTTGAAATAGCTGATAAAATGTCAGTTATGCTGTATTAAATGTAGTATATAAATTGAATCAATCCCATACATAATTGCTCCCTTCTTTCAAACCAAATGAAACATGTACAACCCTCAACACCCTGATGCGTGCCTTAAGGCTCTGTTTTAACAGCTTGCATGTAATTTGCATTTAGCAAGCATCAGCTATGACAATTCTTGCATTTGGAAATACCACAAGACAAGTACACTGGGTAAAAGATTCAAGATAAATTAGCACATCTTACCAATGATACAGCAATAAAACCTGCTTTATATCACTAACCTACATGCATTACAAACTTTTAAAGGCATTTTATCAGCTACTCTCAAGATACTTAATTTACTGGCCAAATTTTTTCTTTCCTGGAGTTGATATATATAATGCTAAGAAGTAGAATCAGGCTGGGTAACTGAATGACTTCCAGATTTCAGTGTATGAAAGGGTAGACCTGCTTCACTATCTTTATCATTTTAATTGTTACAGTTACTTTCATACAGTCCTTGCTGCAGATATTCTTGACTTAAATCTCTCTTAAATGCCCTGGCCTCTCCAGACAGGCCTATAGATAAGAAAGGAGAAATTCAAAAGGCAGTATTTTTAAAAGAACCCACTGAACTTGCATATGGAGAAAATGATGAAGAGAGAGAAAAAAAGTTCTCTCGTAACTGTCGAAGTAACATAGTTTGAATTCTGACTTTGCTGGAGATTCTTTCTGTTATCCTGGCAAATTGGAGGGGAAGAGCTGGGGTGAATCTTCAGAGATACTTAATCCATGCCTCACCCTGTCTTGCTCTCCTGCCCAGAACAGTCTGCAGGCAGAGAGGTGATGTTCTGAACTCAACTTTTCATTCCTTGCCTGGCAGCCCATCCTTCTGCTCTTGCTCTTGAACTGTGACCCTGACCAAAGCTAGAAAAAAACCCAGAACATCAAACTCATCAACCACACAATTCAGAGAAAGCTCACAGCTCCACAGCAGCCAGTTATTTAGTGGATAAAGAACTACTGAACTTCTCACTGAGTTTGTTTTTTTGCTTCTCTTGAGTAATGTAAACATCAAATATAGGTAATTGCATCCTTGAAAAGAGTTTATGTGTCTGTCAATGGGGTATCTTCTGCAGCTAAACTTTACTGTGTTCACTAGGCTGTACAATGCTGGTGTTTGTCAGTGGCAGCAGTATATTGTATTCTGTGTCACTCATCTAAACTAAGTGGTAACTTTGGTGTTGTTCTGCATATAAAATTATTCAGGACAGCTCCTTTGGTTTCCACATGGAGGAAATATCGTTCAGATACCTTTTAAGAGTGGTGCATTACAGTTTCTTTATCTCAGATTATTCTGGTTCTTAAAAACACCTTTTCTTCCCCTTGGGAAGTAACATGTGAAATATTCCTCTTCTAGTATTCATTCTTCTACTAGCATGGTTTGCATGAAAACAAGTCTCAGTACTTGTAAAGTGCTCTTGTGATAGCTCCACAAAAGCCCAGAAGGGCCTGGCAGCTACATTCACTACCAATAGATCATCCATGAGTAGATTAAGATGAAAATTAGTTCATTACAAAATTATAATGTCATGGTGAAAACAACATCCTTTTCTGCACAGTAAAGTTTCGGCATATGTCTAATGTGGGAAATGCAACCCACAAGCACTTGCAGAAATCTGCATTGCATATTAAAGAAGCAGAACTGCCTCCTTCTGGGCTATGTGTAAATAAATGATCACAGTATTAAGCTTCAAACAATCTGACTTTAGAGAAGAGAAAATAAAGGCAGTGTAATGCTGACACACAGACCTTACAAAAGGCTCTTGGCTCAACTCAGATGCAGCCTTTTTCCTATTAAACCAAAATAACTCAAAAAAAAAAATCTTTAGTGGAGCACTGTTCCCTGGTGGCTGCAACAAGGCTCTTAGGGCTTGGTGAATAATTTATTTATTTATTTATTTATTTAGGTTCATCTGTAGGCTGAGGGAAAAAAAAATTGTGCTTGGACTGACCCTAAATAAAACTTCTTTTGTTAACATGGAATATTTAAAAAAAAAGTTTTCTTTCCACCCGTGAATGTTTGTTTAATGCTACGTGGGTCTAGATTTTCCATGCTTTAGTCTCTGACTCCACAGCTGACCATGTGGCTAGATAGTGACCAGTGGACAAGAAGGGGAATAAGCACCATGTCAATAAGATGGTGAAATGGTAAGAAATGTGAGACTAGGCAGATGAGAGAATGTGACCTGTGAGTCTACATATACACATTTAGAGTGAGCTGCACAGGGAAACAACACTGCAGCTTAATATTTCACTGTTATTTTCTGTATTTTGTTAAATATTTTTATCTTTTGAAAAATGTGTTACCTCAAAATGAAGCTGCTTTCTATTTGGACATCATAGCAGTTTGTTAGCTATATTAACTTACTAATGCTGCTGTATTGATCCCAAACCTGAGCTGATCCTGTGCTCCAATATGCCAGCCACGATGCTATTGTGGTTGCCAGAAGTGATGTTCTTTGTGCACTCAGAGCTGCACGCACTTGATTATAAGCTGGAGATGTCAGTGCAACACTGGTGTGGAAAAGAGGACTGCAATCAAGTCATCGATTGATTTGCTGTATAATTTTGAAGCCAATTCTGAATTGAGTTTACTCAGTTCATTATCTTAGGCACAATCTATGACAAGAGTACAAAATAGGTTTAGATGTGATTGATTTCTCAGAACTCTTCTATAATCATACCAGGTAACCCATTAGCAGCACACCTCCACTAACTACAATTGCCTCATGATGTAAAGTTTGCTGCCAGACAGGTTTTTTTAACCAGATCAGAATTCTTGGCCTTTGGTGTAGATTGAGAAAGTGGCAATAGCCATAATCACCTCTATCAGAGGACTGCATATCCACAAGGCCATGTTCTCATTTGGATGATACTGGAACAAAGCAGCATTCACAACAGAAAGGCAAGCAGAGGGAGGTTGAAGTAGCATTGGTTTGGGGGCCAGGATGGGGGTGCTTTGATTGATCACAGACACGTGGCAGCTTCTACCCGCCAGGCTCTTATGTCCCCAGTAGAGAGAAAACCTCTTTATCCTTCAAAGTGTTACCCTTCTGAAAAAGTGACTCTGTAGGGAAAACTCTACCTTCTTGTCTGAGGAGTTCTGAATCCAGCTGAAAGGCAAAACTGACGTCCTTGCTTTGGAATAGCAGGTTCATGAGAATGCTAAATGGGAAAAGGCAAATGTCTGAGCAAACAGAGAAAGACAGATTGTCAAGATGACCTGTTTGATCTGAGCCTTAAAAATGATGACTGTTGAGAATGACTTGCTGTTCATTGCCTTGCAGTGTTTACCTAATAGTATTTGATTGTTTTGAAATTATTAATATTAAGCCTATTATGTGATTTTACAGTACAATTTCCCTCCCTCCCTCCCTCTGCTGACTGTCTTATGACCCTGATATCTTCCAAGATACTCCATCTCCCTCTAGATCAAAACAGGGTCTCTAACATTATTCCCAAAGTTCATAGGTCACACTCTGTCATGTCATAGCTGGCTCAGATCAGCAGCTTATCATCATCTGCATGTTCTATGCACTTGCTCATGTGCGTATGTACTGCTGGGAAATGCTACCACCACATTTTTCACCTCCTAACAGCATCTCAGAACCACCTTAGGCCAGAGTGCTGTCCCCAGCCCCAAAAGGTTCTGTGCACACTGTGACATTCACTTTCACTCCTTTCTGCACAGTGGGAATTGTCAGCACTTCACCTGCAGTGCTGTGCTGGCACTGCCCCTTCTGTGTCGCTGTGGCGGGAAGGAAACGTGAAGGTGAGAAGTTTCCCGTGCAGTACTGTGTGTTTCTGGTTTGATATGGAGAAGCTGACAAAATCTTGCTTATTTGGGCAGAGAATACTGCTCCAGCTGTAAGAGCAAAACAGACCAGAAGACTGGTGATTGTCCCATTACAGATATGTCAGTATCAACACTGTACAGTTCCTTTAACGTCATCTGCAATCCAGTGTTTTATGTAGTAAAGATTCCCCCAAGGGTTCCTCTCTAGTCTCAAAGGGACTCCACTTGTCCAGGCACTATGTCACAGTGATCACTTGCATGAATATTGCATGTTATTGCTTTTAATTAACCCTGAGTAATACTTAAAGATTCTCCTAAACAAAACACGGCTGTTTCCTAACAGGGAAGACACTTCCTCACTTCCACACTCACCTTCACCTTTCTCTTTTGGATACATAAACAAGTAAATAAGAGAAAACATTGTAATTAAGTGGGACTGAGACAAATAACTGTACTTTGGTTGCTTATTCCAGATCCTTTAACACAAAGGAAAGGATTTCTTAGAAGTTCTATATAAAACCATCACCTTTTCTTCTTCTACAAGGCTTTATTTGAGCCAAACAAGAGCTAAATGTAGCATAGAAAAGCAAATAAACTGGAGGAAAAGTTGTAGCTAAGAATGGAAATAGAAGCTAAAAATTTAGACTAGAGTCTAAGTTCATAGACTATCATCCTTTTTTTTTTTTCCAGTCTAGCTTGAAATAAATGTTGCAGTATTCACATGAGTGCCAAAGAAAAGCAGATGACAGGAGAGAGAAGAGGGAAGGGAGAGACAAAGGCAAAATGAGCCTTTCAGGGACGTCTGCCACGGGATCCTTTCATTTATACTGCTAAGGAAGATTCATTCCCATACTTTGAGAGCCACTGTTTGGGAACTACTATTCTTTACTTGTTTCCACAGTAACCTGCAGAGAGATTCTTCTAATAGTTGGGTTGGGTTTGGGTTTTTTTGGGGAAGGAGGGGAGAATAGGAGAGGAGTAGAATTCATTGAAAATATAGTGGTTTGAAACAACAAACATTTAGAAAAAAATGAACTTTGAACTTTGACATTTGTCCATCTCTAATTATTTCTTCTATCCACTACTTAGATTTCAGACTCCCTGGACTGGGTGGGTTTTCTACACATATACAACTACTGTGATAATGCTGGAGATCATGGAAGTATCCTTACCCCAGCACAGCACAGATTTTGAAACAATATATTTTCATCTAAATTTTTACCCCAGGTATGAATCCCTTTTAATTTCCTTGAAACCCAAATTATACTTTTCACTTCCCAGATTGCAACATCTATGGCAGGAACTGAGCATCAGCCACTCTTAATTTCTAAATTCACTTTACGTTCATCTGGTGTAAAGTTTTGTGTGGTGGCCTTTCAATGTCATAAATATTAAATGTTAATGTATAAGCTCCATCTGGAAGACTCTTCATTCTCAAATTCTCAGCTCCGTTTCCTCACATAACAACCAATAACAGAGATCATTAAATTAGAAGATTTTTATTTAGGAACACTGAGAATGTAACCTAGAGTAGGCAACATATGCAAAAAAATGAAGAAGTAATGTTTTATTGACCAATTTTTTCTTTATTGCTGCTTATCTATGAAGAAATGAGAAGATAAAATCATTAGAGTACTAAAATGACTACCATACCAAGTACACTGCTGCAACTAAATTTACTTTTTTTGTGTGCTTAAACTATAATAAGGAAAACATGCATATTAAACATTTCCCACTAACTTCTCCAGTGTTGTTTACTGTAACATGGAGCTTTCAATTTCTTATGGTCCTATTTGACAGTAATTATTCCCCTTAGAATGCTCCATTATGCTCAGTTTTCTTTGCATGTGTATGTGCTTGCGTGTGTGAAAGAGATAGAAAGTCTGGTGTTGTTCACTGAAAGGTTTTTTTCAAATTCAACAGCATCAATTTATAATCACTTCTATTTGCAGAATGATCCAAATGTGCTTTTCAGACTTTTATGTAAAGAAATGTAGGATGCAGCCAACTTCCCATGGACTGTTGTACTGTTTGATAGCATCCAACAGTATTGCAGATGTGGTTTCAAACTGGAAATGAATATCCAGTAGCAATGTTGCTAAGATGGATGTAGTGCCTCATAATTCCCCAGATAATGCCTTTCTAACAGACTGATTAATAACACTTCAGTGGTAATAGCACCGAAGGTGTGACTTCACAGCAAGGACTGAACTCCCACAACTCACTGCCATGCAAAGCAGAAACCTCACTAATCAGTAGTTGTTGTTCCTAATCACACACTGCAGGAGTGCTACCTCTCGTTGGCTGTGACACCTACCTACAGCCTTGGTGAGCCAATCCACTTCACAACATTAATCCGGAAAAGCAATCCCAAAGAAAATTTAAAAAAAAAAAAAAAAAAAAGTATAATTTTCTGTTGGGTAAGTGAGCTGAGTTAACTCCTAGAGGTCACTTCAGGACTGCAGCCAGACAAGAGAAGAGTGACTGTGTGGCTAGAGCCAGGGCAGGGGAAGCAGCACAGTCTCTGTGTCAGGAGCAGAGTACAGCTGGCTTGGGCTGGTTTTGCTGTCAGTCTGCCTGAAGAGAACCTGCAGCACAGCCTCCTTTGCTGCAGAAACTGGACAGTCCCATTCCATCTGAGAACCACCAGAACTACTTTTTCCCGTGAGCCCCCGGTAGACAGCTGGATTTTGTTCTCCTTTGGCTGTGAGATCTCCTGTAAATGCACAGTGATGCTGAGACACAGCAGCACTGCAGCCACACAGTATGTGGTTTTGGAGTTTAAGTCCACTGCTCATAGCTACAGTGATCCTAATACCCACTCCAAGCAATGCTAGTGCAGAGTCCCAGCACCGGAGTGGCAGATGAAAAGGAATACACTTTGTGGCCTTAGGTAAAAGTAATATTTATGATATTTTGGTTCCTCATGTAAAATGAAGGATTTTTTTAAGGGAGCAAACTGTCACTCTGGTGTAGATTTATAATTTATCTTTGTAAAAATTGAGCTCTTCTGAAGCTATTATGTAAGATTCATGATTTTCTAATAGCCATATCCAACTGACAAGTTTTGCAAACCCTTCCTAATACAAGACCAGATATTCATGTGAGCGGGCAAGGCTATGAAAATGAACTGAAATATTCATAAGTCTAGTGGTGAAAAAGCACTTTTCCCAGCCCAAAAGGCTGATCATATTCTGACCATCAACAGCATTTTGTTTTTGCTCTGCGAAGGGGCTCAGGAGATACTAAAAGAAATATTGTTTCCTTACTGCTTATAAAACTAATATATCTATAACTCTAGAGGACTTCTCCAAGTCATCTTTCAAAATAGTTGAGCATATGTTATATACAAGCACATAAATAGCACTTCTGAAGAAAATGGGGCTAAATGCAGCCATGTGTTAGAAGTGGTAACTGCTGTGTTGTGGAATCCAGCCCTACCACTGAGTGTCTTTTTAATTCATATTCCTCGTCTATTATTAGTTCCATTTAAAAGCAGAATTGATACTTATTCTTTTTTTTCCTGTTGTTTTAAGTCATTCTTTTTCACGGAAATAAAAGTAAATAGAAAGCAACACCTACTGATTTTCCAGTGGATAGATTGCAAGTGGTTCACATTGTTTTTTCTAAATATTTTCTGTAATTCCCTGGACCAGCTGTTAGTTTTAACATACATCACAATTCCATTAAGCATGACACATAACTGTTGCAAACCACAGTGCACCCATCAAGCTGATGTTTACCTGAAGGCCTTTGAATGGATTTTGTCAAGATCAAAAGTAATTACTTTGTAAAGTTCATTTCCCACCCTGCATTTCTTTTCTGCTGAATAAATATTTCAAGAGGATGAAATATGGACGGGTCATTTACATTCATCACTTTTAAATATTAGTGATAGGCTTATGCAGCTCATTGTTGTGTAAAAATCATTTGGATACATTATTCCAAGTTCAATAAAAGAGTATTTCAGATAAAGAACTAAATGAAGGCTCTCTTTGTCATCTTGTAGTGAATAAAGCAAAGGGAAGGCACTGTCTATTAATTTTATGGCCAATACATCTTCCCTCTAAATGGCTACACCTTGTAAGCATTTTTGTTAACAAATATTATTAAAGTACATATCTGATTCAAACACTTATTACACCTTATTAAGGCAACTATACTAAATTACCTACAAGGATACATAATAATGCATCATTTCATTCAAGTCATGGCTATTTCAAAATAGCATTCCCTTTACATTTATAGGCAACTTGGGAATGTAAATTTCACGGCCATTTCCATTTCTGGAGCCAAAGCAGTAATGAACACCCAGTGCTATCATCTGAAGGGTCACATGCAGATCTGCTTTATTTTATTTTTTTGCATGCAGACTTCCAGCCTGATGTTGAAATTTTATTTTCATTTTTATAGAAGTCAAGATGAATAGCACAGCAAAACTGATCCTAACATATTTTTAATGGGTTGTCCATTTTTTCCTCCCCTCCAAATTAGTTAAAAATAAACATGCCACTGGGTGAGGAGCAGGAGGAAGTGTTACATAAGAATTGCTTCATAAGCAGTTTCAGAGGAATTTTCAAAACCCCAAATCATGGAGGATTTTGCACATATTCTGTCTCAGAACAAAAGGTTCATCCATAACATTTGTTAATCTAGGTTGGTGTGACAAATTCAAAGTGTCTGAAAGTCTCTCAGGACACTTCTTTAAAGTGTGTTTTGCTCTCTTTTTCATTAAAAACTCGGCTCATGTTTGAAGATGAATCCTCAGCTGGAAAGTTGCTTTTAGTTTTAAATGGAGAATTGACAGATTTTCTTCAATTAGGTTTTGGCTGCAATCCATCCTTGTCTATCAACCTTTCCAGAACTCCAGTTTTCTCATCTCTTATCCTTTTCTTTTTGAAGAAAAGGAGTTTAAATTAAATGAATAACGTGTGACATTCAGGAAGAGGTAGTCTAATGTAAATTTTACAGCAGAGGAGAATCTTTAAGCTGGAGAGTGAACAGTGCTGAGGAATGGTCTGTTACAGAAGTCTGTGCTTTCAGAGACTAAATATCCTTAGGGAAATGAGGACTCTTGCCATGTTTGATACCCAGAAATGCAATTTTGTCTGCACAAACGTTAATTAGCAATTTTGGGAATGCTTTCGACAATGCCAGGCATCGACTGGACCACTGAATTTATTCACATTAAGTGTTCTGTTTGGGGAAAGAAAACACTATATGCATGTTTTCTGCTGAGCTGGGCAGGAGCCAAAAGGAAATTGTAGTCTTCAATGGACTTCCACCTCTGAGTAGGCTGACTCTGGTAGGTTGTGATTAAACTTTCTAAGAAACTAGATTCTGGGTAACAAACTTCCAAATGCATAAGAAGGTTCTGGAGCTTCTTGGATCGTGCAGTTTTGGCTGAACCTCATTCAGAGAGTTCCTTGTTTCATCTGCCTCTCTGGCTCTATAGTCACCTATTACCTGTTTTGGTTTTTGCTGACATATTCATCTGTCCAGGCCGAAGTAAAATGGTTTATCTTTAGTCATTACATGAATTCTTACAGCAATAACATTCGGAGGTGCCTTTTACTGGGAAATAAACTCTGGGCTAAAATGTCACCAAATTTTATTAGACAATCTAGACTTAATTGCAGATAAGTTGATGCACTCATAAAAGGTGATGCAATAGTTGTATTAACTCCAAGATATGTTAACTATTCATGGGAGGACAGCAGATAGAGATATCACTAAATCTCACTGTAATATGTAATTACAAAGCTGGCTATTTTTTTAAATAGAAGTTTCTAATGTTTTAATCACTAGTGAGACTTTACCTAGCATTAGAAGTATTCAAAGGGCATTACTGATATAAAACTGTGATAGGAATTTGATTATTCCTGCGGAGGCACCAGGTTACTTAGAATATATTCCCTTCATCAGTGATGGAAATGGGAAAAGAGCTCTGTTTCCCTGAAGAGCTGCAAGGCTTACTTAACACAATGATCTTTCAACCTCAGGAATAAACTACAGTGCAAACAAAGAGATGTACCTGCTTTGGTGTTTCGCCTCTTAGACTGTATTCAGCAGTGTTACACTGATGATTCTTGAAAGCTGAATACTCTATTTAGACTCAAACGGCTTTTGCTCATCAGAGTGGTAAGCTGGACTGGGAGCCATGGCTTTTGGCTCCTGCTCTCACTTTTGCCACCAATCCCTCAGATAATCGTGCCAACTATATAATCTCCCTGGGTTTCAGAAAAGGTCTTGTTTCCCTTCTTTCACTGAGGTTCATGTGAGGTTTAATTAATCAATTCTGCAGTGAACGATACTTGTAGGTAGAAGATACTGCAGAATGAAGAGTTTAATTATTTGTATCATTACTGTCCCTATCTTTAGAAATTTTAGTGATAAGCCCTAACAATTAAATGAACTGTATTAATTACAGTGCAAACTTTATTCCCTCTTGTTCTCATGCTGACGAGTTCTGTACCATCCCACTTTGCCTTGATGTATAGTTTAAATATGGCGTGGTGACAGGTTAACTTTAAAGCTGTTCTGAGTTAATCACATGCTGCTAGAGACCATTGCACACAGCTAAGTTCTGTGCTAGCAATTCTAACAAAGCATGGACAATTATATTTTGTGTTCGCCTCAGCTAAGATATCGACTGAATAAGGAGTGAGAACTAAAGGCAGCTCCAAATGCTGCAATCAGAAGATGGTTAAGCAATTTCATTTTTTTCTTTCATTGCAAAAAAATCAAGATGCTTTCTGAAGACATTTAAAGTCTATAAAGACTTGGCTAAATTACAGTTGTTCTACAGCAAGTGTAATATGTAAGAGAGGACTGGAAAGAATCCAGGGAGCTTGTTTTCACACCAAAGATCCTTTATAGGTTACAAAATCACACTGGAAGGGCAGCGTGCCCTGGGGGATCAAACACCATGGTGTGAGTTCATATCTGACTCCGTGATTAATTTGACACTGCATAATATTTACATAGTCACCTCTTTAGGAGTTCTGATTAAAGCTCTCAAATGATATCATCGATGTATTCAGTGGAGCTGAATATCCCCAGCCTCAACAGCTTGTGACCATGACACACTTCCAGTTTTCTCTGCTTACCCAAGCAGCCAAAGGGCACCTTTAAAAGGTTTAATGGAGTACACCAGTAATGTCACTATGGAAACATAATCTTTTAGAGACTGCTACTTTTAGAGCACCATCTTCCCTCTCCCAGTTGGGTTTTAGAAGTCTTGGGTAGATATTTTCTTCGGTGTCAGTGAGAAGTACAGGGTTCAGGACTGTTACAGCCGTGGACAGCAGGACATTCTGTGAAAAAGGAGACTACAGAATGCTGTTACAGCTGGCTTACCACATTGGTTAAAAAAAAATAATAAAATAAACATTATAATGGTGGGGGGGTTTGTTACAAAACAACTATTTCAAAGGGTGAAAGGATAAAAAAAAAATTGCAAGTTAGTGGATGGTGCAAGAAGAATCTTCAGCACTTATGCTGAGGAAGAGGACTGTAATCCCTCAGGCAGATGGTCCTCACAGAGGATAAAGAGCTTACCACAGTTGCCACCTAAAAGATTTATGCCCTTCCCTCCACAGGTTGTCACAATCTTGCTGCCAGGGGACAAAAATCCAACATCCACTTCCAAGGCATGTTTATGTTGTCCCTTCTTTGTCCTATTAATAATATTTATCCTCTTCTATGGCTACATGTTTCTCTTATACTTCCTAAGAAATACTGTATTTGAAAGTTTTTGTAACTCTTGAGAAGTGCTTTCTGGACTACATTTTAATTTTCATTAGTACAAATAAAGACCCTAGACAATCTGTGTTACTGTGGAAAGAAGTTAGAATTTCTATCCACTTTTGAGAATGATCGCCTTTGAATTCCTAAATCAATGCCTTCCATGCAACGTGTGGTAAAATATTATGTGATCTGTGCTATAAAGCTTGGAGATTCTACTTCTCCTCACAGGTATCAGTGATGGGTATGGCTCTTTCTTCTGCTATGCCCTTTTACTTCCTATTTAATCTGTTTTCGTGTCAGACTCTTCTTCCTTAAATGGGAATTGGGCAAAGGCACTGGAGACTTGCTGCACCTGAGTGCAGCTAGGCCAGGTCTATCTGCTTGATGCTTATGCAAGCAGCTGAGAAGTTGTGCTTAACGAGGCTTTAGTTCATAACCTGTCTTAGGTCAATCAATGCAAGTCAAAACCACTTAGGCTTAGCCATGTTGTCTAGAGATGGGAACCAAATAAGGAGCTATACCCGAGTTATAATTTCAGTTAATTTAGCATTGGACACAAACTCGAGACAGGACACCTGCATATAAAGCCCAGCAACAGCAAACTCATTTAGACAGGAAAGTCACTTGAGACTGATCTGTGTGAATAACAAGCAGTTTTCTTTGTGGTCTAACTGCATCTCTTCCAAGCAGGTTATTTTTTATCCTGTGTGCTCCTGGGGCATGCATCTGTGCATCACCCTTACTCAGAGCAGATCAGGTTATCATGATTTTGACTAAAAAAAAGTTACTGAAATAATTTAAAAACAACTTATACTTTATAAATGTCCTGCCATATGTTTCTGTATAGTAATGCCTGACTACACAGAAATTGTAATGGGCAAATGTTCATAGTTTTCAACTGGATTGTTTTAATTATCATTATAGGCCCAGGGTACTGTGATTAAGCTAAAAGAATAATGGAGCTAGAGCTTCCACTGGGAGACACAGGTCCCAGTCTGTCTCTGCCTAACATGCAAAATAATGTCAGCAGGATAAACACTAAGAAAGTGACTCATTAATATAGAAAGTATAATTAGAGCTGGTCAATTTATTTCAGGGGAAACAAATTCACTTGTAACAACACCATATTTTGCAGAAATAGTTCTTGTCAGATGGTGAAATTAGCAAAATAATGCTTAGAAAAAAAACCCTGTCACTGGCCATGTTTGCCTTCTTTCCGGGTAAGCAAGATTTTGGAATCAACAGTTTTCATATCATTGTAGAAAACAGAGTTTCAAATTAAATGAAATTATGTTTGTTTAAAAGAAAATTACAGAGGAAAGAAATTCCAGAATTTTTTTCATCATTAGTGCAAGAGTACTTCTAAAATAAACCTTCTCTGATCCTGCTTTATATCCAGAGGGTAGAACACCCCAGGAGGCTGTACTAGCTGAAGAACTGAGAGTTTACTTTTTCCCCAGGAGAAAGAAAAGTAGAACAATTTATGACACAATCACAGTATTCTCTTTTCTTCTGGATAGTACCAGCAACCTGCTGGTGCTTTTTAGTATTTATGCCACAGGAGCTAGCCAGGGACTTTAGAGGTGCAGGGTCACATCCTCAGGTCAAATTTAAACCTCATTCAGAAATGGAAAGGAGATTTCACTGAAATGACAGTAGGGTGTGAGGAGGAGGGAAATGGTAGTAAAAACAAGAGGCAAACAGAGGACAGGGAATACCAGCTATTACAGCTTTAATAGTGTGCCAAGATAGGAAATCGATGTCTACATGACTATTTAACAATTCACCAAGTAGAGATAAATTAAGATTCCAGAGCTAAGGACAGTAATGAGAGTTGTGATTATTACTATTATTGTACTGCTACTCAGTCATGCCTGAGACAAACTCATATTCAGTAGAGCAGCGTGAGGCATAACCTGGTGTGGATAAATAAATAGACTTGAAATGAGCATACGTGTACCTAGGGAGAATTTTCCATAGATGTTTGTAAATGTTGCTAAGTAGTTGTGTGTAGTTGCCAAGTATGCCTGCTCGTGTTTAATGCTGTTGTGTTCTTAAGATACTGGATGTCATTAAAATGACATTTCCTTTCTTTGAGTTACAGGCAGTTGCATAACTTGTATGATTATATTAGATCTAGGCAGGTTCTTTGTCAGTTTTTGCCTAAAATTATTTCACTCTCTCCCCCCCTTCTTACAGAGTAATCACAGAGAATTGTTTATTTCCCCACATTAACAGAGATGTATGTTTAGTGAGGCATTCCTAAGGAAATGCACCTACTGCAACTACGTTGTATCTGTGTAATATAAATTCATGATCCCTAGGAACTTTCCATTGCATTGCCCTATTTTATCAGAGTGTGTCAGAGGAATAAGGTTGAGAATATCCACATTGTAAGCTAAGATAATATAGCAGTGAGGTTTTTTAATCTTGCATTGTTTTTACCCTCTTCCTCATTTTTGTCCACAGAGGGAAGCAGAGCACAGAGCTAACTGGGCTTTGGACTCTACTGGTGGAGTCTTTACTGAAGAACCATTTGCAATTGCACTTCTCAGAGTGTGGAACAGTTGTTTGTAGAGCTTTGGAGTACTTTCAGCAATCCCAGTTGTGCATGCTAACATGGTGATCAAAGTGCAATAAAATGTATTTGAAGGTTTCAGGTAAGTGAACATTTAGGAGAAGATAATTTAGAGCCTTGAGGTCCTAGTGGTTTGTCATGTAGCTCCACCAGCAGTCCATCTTGCATCTCAGTTACCTCTCCTGTAAAGTGCACTCTGTCTTGTCATCTTCTATTAAGGCTTTAGAGATATATGCAATTTTTATTTCCTATTGCTCTTCTGCCCTTCACTTCTGTTATTTTTTCTTGTATTTTAAAAGCAGGAACATTAGACCTGTGCTACTAAAATAGCTGCAGCTTTTGAAGGGTCCTTCACTTGCTATTGATAATGTAAAGTGAAGTAGTGGATATTTTGATTCTGTTCTGTCTTGATAAGGTTGCTGTGATAGGTGAGTTAATAGAAAATAAGTAGAGCAGATGTAGTAATAAATGACTATCCTGACAGATTTGACATATCTCCACCCATGTACTGAAGATGAGTTGAGAGATGTGTGTATGATTAACGTTGCTTAAATGGGTGGTGTCTGCATTAGCATATTGTGCTGTAGGCGCTTGGAAGCTTTTATGTTTTGTAGTATTACTTAGCATTTAAATTGCACTTTACATCGTCAAAGTACACAGAGCATGAGAGATTATGTTCATTAAAAACAGTGATGGATTGTCCATGTGTGGGAGACAAAGAAAACACACAATGCTGACCAGGAACTCTGTCTGTGGCAGACAGACATGCTAGGTAGGCACTGCAGGTCAATATTTTATTCCAAGATATTTTTGATGCTGAATATTGTTACACA
This sequence comes from Ceyx melanurus, assembly GCA_024611195.1. Classification (NCBI taxonomy): domain Eukaryota; kingdom Metazoa; phylum Chordata; class Aves; order Coraciiformes; family Alcedinidae; genus Ceyx; species Ceyx melanurus. The sequence goes on along the minus strand of JANHGL010135783.1, from coordinate 77,597 downwards.
CCAGTTGCCTGGCTGAGAACTTGAATATACTGTAGGAAGAGCTGGTTTTTCTTTTTAGTTTGAGGACTGGTTCCTGCAAACATTTAGCTATGTACCTAGCTTAACTTTAAGTAGAGCAGTACTTCGATTAGATTTCCACAAATATGAACATGGATCAGGGAGAGAAAGAAATGGGGGTTTTCTTTCTCCTTGATATGTGCACTGAATGCACTGCTACTATGTAAGTAGCCAGTATACCCGAATACAGATAGTATGTTGACCTTTTTTCCTTTCATATTCATTTTCTTGGTTTGTTTGGGGCTTTTTTGGGGGGGGGGCAAAGTGTTTATTTTTCAATTATTTCTTTGTGTGGTCTCACTGAGTTTCTTTATTTATGAAAATGGGGCTGGAAATGTGCAGTCAGGTTTTGCAGCATCCAAGTTTTGGTGAAGAAAATCCAAGAAAATTTTACCACCGTGTTGGTAATATTATATGGAATATAATGGCAAACTGATAGAGCAAGGAGAAGATAGTGAGCTGAAGAGGTAAAAACAAGAGTATAAAAGGGATTTCAGATATCTTATCTACCTTGGACTTATGTTGTCTTTTTTAATGGTATGTACCTAGCTGATGTGGTGTTGTTTGTTTAAAATGGAGTTGCAGTGTGTGGTGCTGTGCAGTGCACTTAAGGAAGAGAAGAGGACAGGACAGACACAAAATGCTGTCAAAGGTACAGAGTCAGCTGGCAGGCAAAATAGATAAGATTCCCCTTTTTCAATTTCATTTAGGGTAGATATTGTTTGTAACCATAACAAATATTTTTTGAAAGAAGTGAGATTTTAATCATAGCTCTTTCTGTTGAAATATTCCATAGCAAACATCATTTCCAAGAAAATCATGGGATATTAACTGTGAACAAATGAATCAGTGGACAAATCTTGAGTGATTCTAAATACTTGCCAGGAATCAGCAGCTCTCCCTGCACACGGTGCCATTGCAGGAGCCCTTCATTATGTTTGAGATCAACTGCCTCTAATCCAGACCTATTCCTGACACAGTTTTAATAGAATCAGTTGCTCTAATAGATGAATGTATTGCATTCTTTTTTCTTTGCTATTGTTTCCTATTTTTTCTTCAAAGAAACTTTTTTTTTGGATTTACAAGAGAGAAACTGAAGTCTTTTGATCTCTACAATATATGTACTATTTATACCAGAGATGGTGAAACTGCTTTTGTCTAATTATTTTTGACGTCTTGCAAATATTTGCAAAATTCTTCATGGGGATTAAAAAGATCCACAGAGCTCAATCTCTCTGTGACAAAGAAACAGTGTTCTCAAAAGGCAAAACAATTGTTTGTTTGTTTTATCTTAGAAAGATCCCAGACGTTTATCTTCCAACATGGCACATTTTATCTGAGATAGCGAATGAATACATCCCATTTTTAGAAGATTGCTGAATTTCCATATATAGAACTGCTCCTTACAAGATCAAAATAAAATAGTGCTAAAAATGGAATGCATTTGGAAGGCATCTGTTCCACCTTTTTAGAATGTTTGACTCCAGCTTTGTAGAAACTGTTCTCTGCAGAAGCTCCCATTTTAGGGAGCAATGTCTTTGAACCTCTGTTAAATTACTTCCTAGAAAAACTTTGTGAGGTTCTCACTGATGTGTATTCCCCTCCTTTGGCTTACAGAACTTCTATTAATTTACATGTATTTCTTTATGCAAAATTAGTTCCATGTGAGTAATTACACTTCCACTTCAAAAGAATAGCCAGGGTTACCAACTCTCTCTGTGACTGAGACTCAGAATTTGGTTTCTGGTTTTTTTTTTTATCCCTGGTTCCCATGAGTCAAGTGAATGGGAGGGGGGTGGGGGGTTGGGGGGTGGTTGGGTATCAGCTTTCACTAAAAAAAATTATATATTCTAGTCTTCACAGTTTCAGAATAATGAGAATATGGTCCTTATGGTCAAAAATGAGAAGCTGAAGTTCATTTTTTAAAGCTCATTATTTTTTGCTTCCTTGTGAAATATGTAATACTTGGGACAGGCAATAGTAATGAAGTCCAGAGAAATCCTCTAACTAGACAGGAGGTTTGGAGAGCATAGGGAAGGTGGCAGCCACATGGCCTCAGCCAGGAGCGACTACCAAAGCCAGACAGATTTACCAGTGGATGAGATCTTGGTTAAGTGGAATTCAGCAGATTTGGAGACTTTTGGATACCTTCCCCAGAGAAAACTGACCATTTCTGCTTGCAGCTAGACTTTTCTCTGCTGAATTTTCTGGGAGATTTTGTTCTCTTAAAGAACTTTGCACTGGCAGGTCATAATAAAATAATAATATACAGGTTCCCATTGTTGCCAAAATTGTCCTTTTTAAACTCTTGTAAAGAGTGTGGAAAAGCTGAGTCAGAAGTGGTTTGCACTGCAGAGTAGATGTTTTGCTACCTTCTTTAAAATGCAATTGAGAGAAACAAAATTAAAATGGGTAATTTCTTTAAAAATACAGACATGGACTTTATTTTCTTAGTAACTCTTTCCAATTCCTTGGAAAAGTTGCATTTCTGGTGTTACACGAGTGACACGCGAGCGCTGCGGCAGAGCCCGGGCGATCTGTCAGCAGTGAATGGCACACTCTGCTCTTCTTTTCATGTCCTTTCCAAGGTGAACAGAAGTGTCATCAGCAAGTGGTTTGTGAAGGTGTCTTGAGTGTTGGCAGGTAAATAATTTTTTTAAACCAAAGTTAACAGTCCATGTAATCATGGGCATCAATCTGGTTTCTGTGGAGGCAGCTGTTCTGCTTTGTCTGCTCCGCTAAGAAGTCCAAAATGTGTGAGACAAATGGGAGCACAAGGCTGGCAGAGGGGCACAGCAGGAGCATTCAGGGCAGCAGGAGGGAGATGGTCTGAACTAAAGGGGTGAGGGATGGAGGGGCTGTGCCAGACCTAGGCAAAAGGAATGAAAGGTATCAGAGGGCTCACAGGTGTGTAGGTGGCTGTTTGGATAATTCCCCTGGGATTGCTGGAAGAGCTCATTTCAGAGAGGAAAAAAACAGCAAAATACCAAAGATGCCAAGGTGTAGAAGAAACCTGTCTGGCTGCAAATGCCTTTCAGCCTTCAGACAGCTGCATCAGCTGGTTAATCTGAATAGGTGTTTGCTTAATGACAGCTGGGCAACTAGAGCCAAAGCCTGCAGAAGAACAATCTCAGCTCTCATTTGTTCTGAAGGGTTCCTTTGGGCTCCAACTTGTGTTCATTCATGTAGGTCATTGAAGGGGAATCTTCCTTGGAATGATGGGTTTGTTCTGTTGCATTAAAGGGCTAGCATAGATCACACAGCTGACCCAGACATTGCTGTGCTGGTGAGATGCTGTGTCACATCTTTCTAAAAAAAAACAGCTTGAAGAAACTTCAATCACTACTATAATAGGTTCCTTCAGAAAGAGTGCCCAGTGCTGTGTTCTGTGATCAAATAGGTCCTAATGGTAGCTTTCCAGTGCTTTTTTATAATCAATTGTAGTAAAAAAAAAAATTACTATTTCATATCTGCTTCTGCATCCCAATACATTGCTCTAAAGACCATTCATATTTCATAGAAGTTCCTTTTTCCTCTCTGTTTACCACCTTTCAGTCCTCTTGTTTTTAGGTCTAGTGTCCAAAGAGGCCACGAGCATCTCATGTCCTTGGGTGGATTTAAACATCTCCCACCACCTTCTACTGCTATTTTAGATGGGACTTGAAGCTCTTAGCACTGCTTTGAGAATCTGTTCCTCTGTACTTCAGCTGACATTCTGCTGCATTGCCTTCAGCAGAACTGCAGTGCTTCAATCTCCTCTTGCAGCCCATCAGAGCTACAGTTTGTGTAGCTTTTACAAGTGAGTGATGGCTTGGTGCTGTCACTCTGAGGATGTATTACCCACTCAGGGTATTTACATCTTGAGCTGGACTGACAAGAAGATGAAAAGGAGGCTTGGTTGCTTGGCCAGCTTTTGTTTTATAATTTAAAAGAGCTTTTGCATTCATGCATTGCATCCTTGTTTCAGAGTGTCTCTATTTCATCCAGGAGCTGCAAAAATTTATAGCTCCCAGATCTCACATTGTTTTTAAAATACTGTGTAATAATCACAATCAGGACACTGATAAAGAACAACTGAAAAGCTATTTCTTATTAACCATTTGCTGTGTTAAATTGTGTATTTCAGTAGCAGGATAAACTAGTCATAAGGAAAATATCAGACAAATTAGTTTTGCTACTTTGATTGCAAGCCATCCAGGTCAATTATTTCACATGATGCAGGAAGTTGGTAACATTTTCTGCAGATGCTTCTGTTTTCTGCTCAGAAGATAGATACCTAAAGCCAGTCTTGATTCTGGCTTTGTGAAAACCCAGTGCCTCTGGCTAGTGTTTGAAGTATGTCCCACCTGTAAACCATGAGCCTGGAGACCACTGAGGCTATTTTGAAAGGCATTAGTTTCATTTTGAGAATCAGTGAAGAAAAACCTGTAGTCGGTCATGAGTCGTACTGAGGTAGGACTCCGGGCTTCTGCTGGGGCTCAGGCTCCAGTATGGGAGGGGTGCTGTGAGTGACCAGGAGAACAGAAGAGGCTGGTGTAAATAAAATCACAAAACTTTTCACTTTGTGGTATATCAGCAACTTGCACATTTTTGTAAACATTCCCCAAGAGTCTCCTTGGCACAGAGCATCTGACTGCAGAGAGCAGCAGACGGCACCCAGCAGGTGTCCGCATGAAATGCTGCTCCTGAAGAGATTTCCAAAAGCAATTGCACTGCCTTTACCTTTGATCTTTTCCCCAACCAAAAGGATGTTGTGGTTGTGCTTTATTTTTTTTCCCTCTCTTGCTGTCTCATCCTCAGTCACAAATGCGTTTTACAGAATTTCTGCCCGTCATGTTTTTCAGCTACCATGAGGTGTTTGAAATCAGATGGCAAGGCTAAATATCTTATTTCATTGTCTGTACACCAACTATTTACTCATTTTTCAAGTCATATTGCATAGGTCTGAGTATTAACACAGGACCACAAACACCTTGTCAACCTCCTGTTACTGACCAGCATAGGTAATTTGAATTTAAGCCTTAAAAAATCAGTCATTTTGAATTTGGAAATTTTCTCTTGTGAGTTGTTATAGATGTTGTGCCAGATCTTCAGCTGACCAGCGTTCAAAATAAACATACATTCCTGTGTATTGAAAACTGCTTACAAAAAAACATATGTCTCATGGTACACTATAGGTGTGCCATCTGTCCTGCTACCTTGTTAGCAAATACAAAGATGCAATATCTGCTGCAAAACATTTACCATCTGAAGTGAATAAAGAAATTCTCGTGGTAATATGGAAGGAAAGTTTGTCCACACAGAAAGAAAATCAGGTTGTGAGTACCAGAGAATGAGGATGTTTCTCTTCTGTCATTGCTCTCTTTCTTTGTGATTGAGGGCAAATTGCCTGCCCACGTTTCTATAAGGAATTGGAAGAATAACAGGGATCAAGGCCAGCATTTAGGTTTATATTTAAAATGAGGAGGTATTGAGGTTCTAAAGCCTTGTCCTTGATGTTGCTATTATTTTACTTTGTTCCTGTGCATTCCTATTTGTCATGGTAATGAAAAGTCCATTTTTTAATTGAAACAGCTGGATTTTAAGAGGTACCTTCTTGGCTGCTTTTAAGCAGCTGCTGCAATTGCCAGAGGGATCTGAATAGTATCTTCCCAAGAGGAACAGAAAATGTAGTCCCTACAGTGATAAATAAGAAATATGTGGTCCATCAGGAGGTTTTCTAGTAAGAACTGAGCCATGGTATGACAAATGTGACAGCACCCAGGATGGAAAGGAGGGTAACATGTTCCAGATGACAGGGCATGCAAATAAGTCACTCACGCTTTTAGGCACCACAGTAATTCTCATTTTTTAATCCAAAAAAAGAATAGTTGCTCACATCATTTCCTTCCATGGCAAAGAGCTGGCTTGATAACATGAGCCTGTGCTACTGCTCCGGGTTACAAATTCACACAGGCACTTTCCCTCTCTCTTGTTCAGCCCTCATGCCTTGCCCTTTCCCCATCAGCAGGGAGTCCAGGTCGCTTTTCCAGTCCTTTCACCTTTCCTGAAGACTGCCCGGCGAGCTGTGGTCTGCTGCTCCTGTTTCACCCAATTAGTGCCTCTCAATGCAGCATCTCCTGTCAATCATTGTCATGCCAGTGGTGTTGCTCCCAGCAATGCCAGTTCAACAAAGAAGAGACAAACAGTCTAATGGTTGCCAGCAGCTGAAGTGAGGCTGAGGCAGAATAACTGTTTCAAGTGTTGTAGGCATTTCCACAACACTCCCATAGAGAAGAGCAAGTCTCCGTGTGTGTGGAAATGGCAAAATGACAGCTGAGTTTAGCTCTTTGGTACCCGCTGTAGTTCATTCCCATTGCCAGGGGCAGGAATGTTCACTGATTGAGGAAAGCTTCAGGATTTGCCTGTGCATCCTCTCCTCCTTGGGAGCCAGAGTTAATCAAGCACACTTCCACTGCACGGAACTCCACAGCTCCTCAGGTTCAGCAGGAATTGTGCTGCAAACCAGGAGTGTGCAGCAAAACTCAGTCAGTTTGAGCAAACTCAGTCTGGCCCACGGAGGCTGCAAGGCCCAGTCTCTGACATCACCTTACTAAAATAGAGGAGCAACAGCTGGTTTACATGCGAGAGACAGAAATCAATCATTCTTGGAAGGAACAACAAATAAAAGAGTCTCTGAACAAACCCCCCTGCAAACACTGCAAAGTGCTTCACACAGGTTCCTGCTGGAGCAGCCTCTGGTTTGTGTGATGAGCCACCACAGAGATGGTGCTTCTCCATTGCTGCCTGTCTGCAGCTCTGCTCTCTGTCACTTGGTGATTTACAGCTCCAGCATTGACTTTTGATTGCATTTTTTTAGAAGCATCTGATGAGAAAAAAGAGTCTCCCACCTTACCAAGACTGACTGACTCACTAACGTGCTGTTTAAAGGCTGACACATTCAGTTCTTCCTACGTTGCTTAGAATTTCCTGATCATAGACCCTACCTAGAACATAAATTCTGAAGATAGGGTGGTGGTGTCATACATTACATGCTGTTTAGCACTGACATGAAATCCTTCACCTTCAGACATGTAAATTTCCTGCAGATAGATGATCTGGTTAATGTGTGTGCACACCAAAACTACAGAAAATAGTTGCATTGTTGCTTACAAAAATCTATTTAAAACATTATATTTTTTAAAAATCCCCATTTCCAGTTTCCTGTCCTAACAACCATGACTGATTCCTAGCATATACCCAACCTGTATTCTATAACTAACACTACAAAGTCCACTGCCAATTAAAAAAAAAATCTTTGCACTAAAGGACATAAAAATGTCATCTTTGCTCTGGGATTCTGGATTTCCTTCAAGCCGTTTGCAGTGGCCTTGCAGATTGCAGTTAGTGTAGCTGGGACCTCGTCAGTTCTCTTCTGATGACCAGGTATATTTTGACCATTCTTACCAGATGTGTTTTAAATTATTCAAAGACGATGATCCCACTGTATCCTTAAGCAATCTGTTCCCATAATAACATTCAAAACCTGACCCTCTTCATTTTCCCTTAATGCAAGTGAAATAATACATTCCTTGTGCTGGTCTCCACAGACAGGGAGAACAATTCAGTGGCATCGTGTTTGAAAAATGTTGTTGTCCTTGTCTCTCCTTCAGTCTTCTCTCTATTTCAGCAAACCTGCCCATGTTGTTTTCATCCCTCTTCTCTGGCTTCTCTTCATCTTATCAACAACTTTCCCAAAGCATGAATTTTGTATCCAGACAATGCTGGTTGAAAACAAATAATTACTAATTGTATTTTAACAAAATTGGTTTTATTTTGTGTTTTCATATAATAACATGGCCTGATTGAATGCCACATAGTTTATGGTCCACTAGAACTACCACAAACCTTCTGCATTATGATGCCCATTATATACTTTTCTGACTACGATACTTAGCAATTATTGGATTTGATTTCATCTTATATGTCTTGTATCTGATCATCCAATCTTTGATGGAAAATCTCAGCCTCAAGCTGAAAAGCTACATGATATATAACACCTCATAGGATCAAGTTTGCTAAGGGGAGGAAATGGGTGCTGCAGTGCTGCACCTGACATCAAAGACTTTGAATTAGCATTCCAGACCTCTTCATAATTTCCTATTAGAATAATAAAGAGAACTTCAAATATTAAATTCAAACAGAAACTGTTATATCTTATTTGGTGGGATGTGGCTCATTGACCTGGTTAGTTTTACATCACTGTCAATATATGTGGGATTTTTAAGCATCATCATATACTGTATTCCTGTTGATGCTTCTCCAGTTATTGCTGAGGTAAAACATTTGGCACAAGGGACATATATAATGTTAACATTTCTATGATGTACATACCCAATAAAAGCTTTTTCAATGTCGTTATTTTGACAGGCAGATTCCATTAATACATCAACAACAATCACGTTCCTTTTCTTCAGAATCTAAGAGCAGAGGATTATTAAAAATTACAGACAATACCCCTATACACTTAATCTCTCCAAATTCACTTTACAATTGCTGTCAACATCAATAAAGTCAGGCAGTATAATCAGGTTTCTATAAACATGAGAAGTTGGATATTCTCCAAAGGGGCTTTCTTCCCCACATAACAATGCAACTGGGGTTGTTTTTCAGTCAGAAAAAGATGCTCCCAAATGCCAGCAGAGAAGATACGTGCTGTATAATAGCCAAGTTGCAGCTCCTTCATCTATCCCATTCTCCACAGTGTACCTTTGGTCCATCTTTCCATTTCAAAACCCATGTCATAAATAATGAGAGGAATAGATCTTCCAATCCCATGGAAGCTTTTCTTTAGGAGAGGAGAGAGCTTTGAGAATCCAGGTCCCTTCTTCTCCAGCTGTCACAGGTTGCATGTGGCTCTAGCCAGTGGGGAAATCACTTGAGTTTGTTGAGAACTCGTTTCTTTGCACTGCTGGGTTACTCTTCCATATTAAGATAGAAGTTAAAATCATTTCTGTGAACAAATAATATAACAAGTAATTTTTTCCTGGTTTTAGTATGGATTTTAGAGAATGCTTGTTGTACTGGTATTAGGCTTTGTATTTACAGTGCATGAAAAACATCCTCATCACTGACAAGTATTCTGCATGTCCAGCTGCTCTGGTGGCATTCCTAAACACAGCTAAAGCTGGCAGAACACAGCTCTTTTCAGTTTGGATACATGGAGCAAATTAATCCTTTTGAAAATCCACATTTTCATTAGGACATTCTTAGGGAAAGGGAAATGTATATCTGCATATACATTGCTCTTAAATCAAACTATGCCTAGTGATTTATTCTTTGCAGCTTTTCAGTATCAGTATCAACTGTCATTCAAGGTTTATTCTTACCAACCCTGTATGCAACATTGAAAACCCACTTTCTGTCATGACTTTGTGCAAAGCAATTGTGTGCACCCACTTTCATACCAAGCTTAATCAATTTATCTATCAAACAAAATACAATGTACTTTTTCCATTACATTCCTGGAAAGTCAAGTGTGAGCAACTGGAGTTTGTTACTGGTCTGTGATGTGCTTTTTCTATGAGTTTTCAGGCAAAGATGACTAAGATACAGAGGTATTTGTGTGGCTCAAAGTGGGAAGTGACATACACACAGCAAAACATTGTGCAGCGTGCTGTTAAGTAACAATTGTTAACAGCACCCACTTTATTGAAAAAAAAGGCTTTTATCCTTTTATATTCTGGCCTTATCTAAATGGATTTAAGTATCTCTGACAATGGAGACATGTAACAGAGTGACTCAAATGTTTGATACAACATCAAAGCATATATATATATGTTTACTAAGTTTACCATTAATGACAGCCCCTAACCCCAGCATAGTCAGGGCTGCAGTCAGATAACCTGATTCCTCTTTTCTTAGTGCCCAGTTTGTAAAGCATAAGATATATGCATATGGATACAGATCAAAAGGGTGATTGCACACGTTGACAGGACACTAATTAAATTGATCCACAGCTAGTGATTACCTATTCTGAGCTGTTAATGTTGCAAGGGAAAAGCTAGGCTGCCTTCTTTTCTCTGCTGAAGGAGGCAGTGACAGTGGATCTCCTCAAGACAACCAGTGCCACCTGCTGTACACTCACTGCCTGCCAGCTGCCAGGGATTCATAACAACCTGAGTACACCTGAACAAAGAGAATACTCTGTAATCATTCCAAAAGGTGCTTCTTCATCAGTTAATGTCTTAGTTTTGACCTACTAAGTCAGTGGCTTAGGTCTGACCTGTTGCTATGTAAATCATCTTGTAGAATAGATAGAAAAGAGACTGATATTTCTATGCAAGTGTACAGAAATTTGATAACTAATGATTCTTCCATCAGCTGTCCTACATGGTCATGCAAGTGGTTTAATAACTACACATGAAGAGCTTCAGAGGATCTAAAAGCTGTGGCCATGACAGCTCCAGGCACTCGTGAGGCACTGACTTATTTTAGTAAAGGATCCACAGTTATGCTGTGGTCAAACCTTCAGATCAGAAAGTAAAAATACCAAAGCAGTTGACAGTGCTGTTATTTAGAAAAAATAAAACATCTTTATATTTCTGATGATCACCTCAGCAGACCAAAGCAGGAAAAAGGTATTTTAAGGCACCTGTCCAAAATTCCTTACCAAGAGAAACTTCATAGAGAATTGTCAGAAAATGTGCTTTGTGGGGGTTCAACAGGCCTTTGACTGTGCAAAGACAAATACTGGAATAATACTGTTAGGAGAACATGGATTTAATAATGTATTTAAGATTCTGTAATATCCAGGCAGAGCTATCATTTTGCATCCTTAGAAATAGCACTCTTGTCTCGGGAAATAATCCTGAGAGGGTTTCTTGGCAAACTGTTAACCAAAGAGGTTATACAAACGTACAGTGTTTTGCATGCAGTTCATTTTTTCACAGCAAAATTGTGTCTCAGTGCCAAAAGCAGATAGGCATGACTTTTCTGATGGATGGAACAGGACAAAGTGATTCCAATCAAAAAGCAGAAATGTTGAAGTTTCACTAAAATCAAAATGAATTCAAGAAAGGAATACTAGTCAGTCCATTGTCCTTTGAATTTTACTCCAGTGGGAGATTACAAGCTGAAAATGTACTTCAAATGACAACACAGAAAACTTTGCAGCTGTCCTACAAGAGGGATTTGCCTATAAGTAAAAAAATATGGGTTTATGTACTTTGCTTGGAGTCTGAACCAATTACCATAGAATTAAAAATATTCTTTTTCTTATTTCAGGGAGCTTTGATTTAGACAGTTGGCAGTAAAAAAAATGAAAACAGTGAAATTAAGAAGTAAAAACGATTCAAGGTCAAAAGATTTTACAAGTGATGAGCTAACCCAATGGAGCTCTCTATATTTAATACATATTGATCAGCATCTCATGAACAAAGAATTTAGGATGGATCCATACTTGATTGCAAACCTTCCTTTCGGTCTAATAGATTTTTGTGTTCATAGGCCAGATTTGTAATTTAAGGCAAGGAGTTACAAGAGGATCCTAAAGGATATAAGCACTCAGCTGTTGGTGAAGTTCAATGGTATTTGAGTGAGTGACTCCCTCAGGCTCTGTTATGAATTTGAACTGTAACTTATTGACAATAGTCTTGCAGTTCAGAAAGCACAAAATGGTTACCCTTTGCAATAACAGAACATTTGTTTTGTAGACAAAACAATAATCTAGTCTGTCTTCCAAGGACTAGTGGTCAAAATCAGCATAATTGACACAGTTTACCCAGTAGAAAATTCAGCTTTGTGTACGTGGGGATGCTGATGTTACTGTAGATGTACAATCACAAGTTGCTGCCTCAAAGATGTTATCGCCTGCTCCAGATTCTTACAGCCAAAGAACTTTTCCCTCTTGTCTGTTCCCTGAGCACATCTATTCAGCAGACCTTCAGCACAGCACAGAAATGCTCCCTCAGCATCTCTAACCTGGGCCTGAGCCAAAGAATCACAGCCTTTATTCCCAGCTCCCTTTCCCCAGGAGTGGGTCTGGTTCCAGGAAACTTCCCAGTCCATCATCTCCCTGCTGTTGCCCATCTCTAAGAGCCTAAATCACACATTAGACATAAAACCAAGAGTTTGACATGATGGAGATGGATCTGGAGCGTTGGGTGAAGATCCAGTTTGTCTTTTGGTCTTTATAGGTACGTTTTGCAGGAGTGAGTTCTGATAAATACCTGCCCGTGCACAAAAGGTCCCTCTGCAGCTGAGCTGCACTTGGTGTGAGGTCTGGAGGAAGGAGCTAACAGGGCTCAGAGACACCTTCTGCTGTCCTCAGAGTTGGGTGGCACAAATGAATTAGATAAAGGATATTCAGCTTTATAGCTGTCATCGCATAACATTCCTTGACTGCTAAAATGTCTGCTAAAAAGTGGCAGAGAGAAAAGTGAATGCCTTTGCAATAGGGCCAAAATAAAGATGGTGGTAGCTATTATGGGAGTACTTAATAAGATCTTTAGTAGCTCTAGCAACTCCACCTATCCTTTTGACACAATGCCTATAAACAGTGATTACTGCATGACTGAGGGTGTGAGAAGGGAAATTCTAAGACAAAGTTAATTTACATCTTAGAAAACACACCATGGTAACAAAATTTCAGCATTGTAGTGATTAATGTCACCACACTGTACTGACTCTAATGCCTCATAATTAAATAGAAGATACTCAGTTGTATAGCACTTGGTATGATAATGGTTTATGTATTAACTCATTCACCTTGAAATTTCTTGACCTATTTTTCATTTTTAGAGGCACATAATGATGGAATGTGTACAATAGCATAGACTCTGAGCAATGTCCTGGTAGTCTTAGTAAGGAGAAAGAGAGATACTGTTGCTATTTGCTTTACATAAGTCTTCCAGATAAACTGAAATCAAAACCTGAAAGTAAATTTACTGGAGACTTTCTAAGTATTCCAGTCTCAGGATAGGACTAGATGCTTCATTCCCAGAATGTGCTTCTAAAAATTTTCCATGAACCAAGTGACAGCTGGGAAGGAAAACTGGGAACTATGCTGTTGCTTTTGTTGTGAATTAGCACGTGATGTTTGTAGGGATTGCCAGAGAAAACACTGAAACACACCTTCCCCTTGCCCCCACCCCTGCCCTGGCCCCAGTAATCCAGAAAGTGCAAAGAATGTGGTCTGCAGTTCTCTGCCATGTTAAAACCTCCTACACGGGAAGATCTTGGGATTTTAAATCAGTAGATGTGTTTGTTTGGGGGTTTTGCCTGTTTCTGTCAATGTCTCACTCCGTGATGTTTTCCAAGTGTCTTACACAAACTATTGGAGTGCCTAAATTAACCATTGGAGTTCAACAATATACTGAAATAAATCCCAGCTTTTCAGAGGTGTTGAGCTCCCACACTCTCCATTCAAGTCAAGCACATGATTGTGTCACCCTTACCATGGTCTTGTTAGCAAATATCCAGCAACTTCATAGCAGGGTGTCAGTTTTCCTCCTCATTTCTGCTATAATGAGCTTCTTCTCCATATGAAAGCACAGACTATAAATAATATTAGATCTTTAGCTTAAAAAATGTATATGCTGATGAATATTTATTCAGCATATTAAAAATATCATCAATGCCTGGCTTTCATTTAGTTCATAAACCTGAATATTGCAAAAAACCTAAAGACAATATTTATTCAGTACATCAGAATGGCAACAGTTAAGGAAAACTTCATATTTCTGTTTAGGATACTTCTGCACTCCCTCTTACTGTCCTGTCAAAACACTGAGTGGTTCTTGGAGACAGGAGGGGCCATTCCCATTTCACAGCTGGAGAGATGTAGGAGACACATTTATGACATTTAATTTCCACTAATTCCAGGGGAGGTACATAATGAATACTTTGTTAAAAGCTGGCTGCAAGTAATTTACCCAGGCTGACAGAAGCATCTCATGATGCATGATTGTCAGAGCTGCAGAGCCACAGGCTGCCTGCTGGGAGACCTTGCTCCCTGATTTTCCTCTCATGCTGGGGGTGCTTTATTTTGAGTCCCATTTTGAGGTGTGTACAGCAGTACTGGCTTAGGTTTTCATCTTGAAATTAAGACAAATCTTGCTCATTATCCATCATACCATAGCGGAAGCTTCTCTCTTGCTCTGTTTTGGAGTAAGCCACCTGGATCTTCTAGCAAGAAAACTCATCAGTGATTGCTTCCAAGCAGGTGCTTCCAAGCTCCAGTTGCCTTTTGCTGTTCTGTTGGAAGAAGGTGCAAATGAAAACTCCTCCACCTGAAGTCCTGATGTTCTGGGAAGAGACACTGCTGTGTCTGGAGAGGGATTTAGCAGTCTGAGTACTCTTCCTCAGGAGACACAGCACCTCCCCAGTTGGTCACATCTAGGTTTGCACGACACCCTCCCCAGGTCAGTGCTCTGTGAACAAGCACTATTCAGCCTTTTTAGCTTTAGTGTTGGATCCCTCCAGAGTTCTTCATGCTTGTTCAGCCCAGTTTGTGTTTGAAGAGATACTGTTTTATACTGAGATTTTCAAAAACATGTCAATAGGAAGTTGGCCAGATTTGACAGTGCAGGGTTTCTCAACTTCTGACAACCCTGGAAAAGTTTAGCTTGTTTTTCCAAAATCTGCAAGTTTGTCTCCTTTTGAAGATATGCTTTTCAAAACATCTCCTTTTCAGTCAGATGTGTTGATCTTCCTGTGTAATGCTGGCATCTCTACGTAGCATGCCCATGATTGCTCACAGTCATGGATACTTTGAGTAAGAAATGTATGAGGCCCCATCCTCTCCATTTGCTTCATTTCAGCACACTGGGCTCATTGGAATCATTCTTGATTTTCCTTAACATAACAGAAAGAAAGACCAGGCACTGGAGTGAGAAATTCATTGCAGATGGCAATAGGAATTCACTTGTCACTACTGCTTTCAAATGGATTTCTAAATGAAAATACCTTTTATACTGTCAGCACCATAACATGGAGAAGACAAGTTCTGTTGGTATTCCATCAGTTATAGCCTATGTCAGCAGCTTTTCAGGAGCCAGAATACATTCCAGTTTCTACACTAAAAGCCTTTTTTTTTTCTCTGACTTTTTTGCTAGGAACAACTGTGAATGCCAGTGCTTTATAATATATTTGTTATTCTTTTTTTTTTTTTTAATCTAAAAATCTGTAACATGTTCTTTGGAAGATTTGTTGGTACAGCTTCCACAATCATCTTCTCTTCCATATCTCTTCTAAATGAAATTCAACTAAATAGGTTGGCGGTGTTTGTATTAATCTAAGCAGCATTCTTGGCAAGACGACAAGATGAACTGAAGAGTTTTTGTGGGTTTATGATAGTCCTGGCCATAGCTGATGTTTCTTAAACTAAATGTTTGACAAGAAAAACATGGAATTTTTAAAATGTGAGGTTCCTGTCTCTGATTATGTAACAGCTCTTACGGGCAGGAGAAAACAGTGCAAGATAAAAAATAGCCTTTCACAGGTATCATGCAAAGTATGTTGAAAAAAAAAATAAATCAGAAGCACAAATAGTAGTTCTGTGTCTGACTGCTGGAGTTTTCATTGTGGATGCATTTGGAGCCCTAATTAGGGACTAAAATCTCTTGTTTCACACTCTCTTAAGGAATAAAAGATGACACCTGCCCATACAAAATGCAAGTAAGATTCATTGATGGAGATCAGGAAGGGTGGTGAAGTGACAGTCTACAGTTCTGAAGAAGTAGGTAAGTTTAATATTTTTTCTTCTCTTTTATATTATTATGCTCATGTCTTCTAGTTATTTTACCTTCATCACTTCCTTGGAATTAATTCAGAACTTAGAAATGTGCTGCTTGCCTTGCCAGCTGTTTACAAATGTTCCTGCATAGCTGAACTTTTGCATCTCAGAGCTGATTTGCAACAATTCCACTAACTCAACTCTTGGCCTTTCATAAGGAGAGGCTTCAACTATGACATTCTGTGGCACTTTGCAAATGCCTAGAAAAAATGATGTGAATGCAGAGTCCATCAAGATCACTTTCAGCATTTGCATAATCAGGATTTGACCCAAGGTCCAAGAAGGTTGCTTGTTTAATTACACTTCCACTTGGTTTCACTTCTGGACAATAACCAGAGTGTGACTACAGATTTCAAGTTAGCAAATTCCATACTAATCCCAAGTACAATTTTATAATCAAAAACTACAGTTTGACACCCTGAGAATTCTCCATGAGACATGTTTAGTCATTTTAAAACACTGAATGAAGAGAGGGGAACTGATCTCCCCTAATTTTTGTTTCTTCTGTGAAGTACCAGGTAGTGAAGGGTGCAGAGCATCTCTTTCTGGGATTTATTGGTTTGAATATTGAAAATGTATTTTGGAATATGTAAATTGCTCACATCTAAAGTGACATACATATTGAGGGCTAGTTGCAAACATAAATCCCTTTATTGTGCTCAAAAGTGTACATTTGCTGGTGTAAATGGATTCTCACACATATCCTAAGCTTTTATAAATAATTGGAATAAAACCCTTTGGAAAAGCAAAGGGAATGAAATGAACTAGAGAAAGTACAACACAGATATGAAAATACAGAGATACCTTTCTTAGGAGTCATTGTTGCTGTCTCTTCATCGAAAGAAACAAGGAAATAGAAAGATTTCTTTGTAATGGATATAACCTAATGCAAAAAATAAATCATACAAATCTGTTTAATAGTTTTATATTTCATATTAGCCTCCTCACATTCCTTTTCTCAGTATTACTGTGCAGCTATTAAGTGGTACTTCCCTTGCACGATGCTGACTCTTCACTGACCAAATCAAATGATACATTTTTATAAGTAGATTTGGTTTGAAATAGGGTATTAATAAGCCTTTCTTAGTCTCACTAAGGTTGATAACTGGCCTACTTATGCCATCTTCTGGATAACTACAGAACTGTCTTTACACAGGAAAAGCCTCTCCCAGGAAGAATAAGTAATTTGCAGTGTCTTAAAATAATTTAATAATTGAATCCCTGAAGTAATTTTCTTTCTTATTTGATAGAACTTAGAACAAACCAAAAACTAATGAATTTTTAACAGCGTATCATATTTAGCTATTATGAATAATCATTAGTTTGTACAAAAAAAGATCATTTTAAGTGTGCGTGGTCCCAACAATATTAATATATTAGTGAAGTTATGTTTTATTAAAAAATACTTTTTTATACTGCTATTTTACTAATGAGAGGGTCATTTTCTCAAATGACTGGGTTTTCATCTCTTGGGGATAATAAGAAAGAAAGAATAGATGTTAGTCATGTTGCATAATATGCTACTGGAAATAACTGTGCTGGGTGACACTCTTAACTATTCTGATGCAAGTGGCAGAAGAACCTGCAAAAAGCAAATTCTGGAAATTGTAGCTTTGCTATTTCATTTGTTCTATTAATCATTCTCCCAAGTCTCACATGGGGTAATTACAACTGTTCAGGGATCAGGGCAAAAGGCTGAAGGGTCTCTGTTGTGCTCTGTAGCTTCAGTTTCCTTCATTTTCCATAGCACAGAACAGTTGTCTCACAAACCGGGGTTACTGCAGCAGGGGAGGTGGCAAAGGCAGAGCAGAAGAAATGCAGAAATTTATCCTTCAGAGTGAAAAATGTTTTCTGAGTTTGAGTTGCAGTTCACACTTCATAGGGTAACTGGAAATAGTAAGACTCCTACCACAAGTGTTAAGCAAAACAAAGTGGGTATCTGAAATATTGTATATTTAAATTTTTCAAGTGCCTTCTCTTTCTTGAGGAATGTACCCGTCCCTAAGAACTGTGCATTCAGGGTAATTACCATAGACATTGAGAGTTGTATTTCTAGACACCAGGAAATGATCCTGGTCATATCCAGGTCAATGTGCCATTTGTCACTAACAGGGTTAGCACAGGCGAGTAGAACTTCCCATTTTGAAGGCTTCTCAACACTTCTGAATTCAGAAGTGTGAAATAAGGGGAGTGTGAGGAGCAGAAATGGCACAAGGAATGATGGTGCAGATTCTGCTTGCCTGTGCTTTGCATCTCTCTTCCCTCACTTGTTCCCAGTCATCAACTTTCCCATCCAAGTGCAATTACAGCCTGAAATGGAAACCCACATTGGAATGGCAGAATTCTCTCCTGTCATGAAAATGCCCAGTTTATGTGAAGTTAAGAGTGGCTTTTCAACTGAGTTGAGTAACTTTGCCACTACCACAAGTGTTGCAGTCCCTGTTCCCTGCTTGCTCTCAGAAAACCTTGAGAAAGTCCCCAGCTTGGCCTATGAGTTTGTTTAAAAAACGAATCCAGCACTCTGTTAACCAAGTGTTTAATTATTAGGATTGTGAAATACAACACCACCTAAGGCGTTAATAGAAGGAACTAATTATCACCCACTCGGCGTGTGGTTTACCCTTCACTTACAAAATCTCTTCTCCTTTGTCTGTCCTTTAAATGACTTCTTGTAATGCCTTAATCAGGACAAATGGATCCATCCAAAGGGAGAAAATGACCTCACACTGGCACAGAAAGATTTGATTAAAACTTATACTCCTCCTGTGGAAGCCTAAAGATCCCAGGGGATCTGCCATTGCTCAGCAGAGTAGAAGCAATAGCAGGCAGGGGAAATGCTTTCTGTCTGAGACAAGAAGATTTTATTGCTAAGGGGCTGACATCCACTCTCTGTAGGACCATTCCACGATCAGTCTCTCTCCTTTCCTGTAAGACTCAGTGTCAGAAGTTTGGTTCCACTGTGATTAATTTTCCCTTTACTGATTGTGTGTCAGTTACTTTTAAGTAAGATTTTTATAAATGAGGCAAAACAAAGACAGAGGTGAAGACTGTGCAGAGATAAACATTTGTACTGCTGGGACTCCCACTGACTTGGGCACAGCAGGGGCTAGAAGTAATGGGGATTCACAGGCATCGTGATGAGACCTCTCACTGTGAACAGGTAATTGAAACACTATAGCCCATCACCAGCATTTACAAAACAGCAAGCCATGAAGGTACTTAAGTTTAAAGCAGACCCTGAACAAACTGGGAGCTTCACACGCTCCCTCTGCCATTACCTGCTCCCTCAGCAAAGCCCAGGCTGAGGCCATCAGTAATAGATGTAAAGAAAGGGTATGTGGCAGGCAGGGACCTTGTATCAACCTTCATTGAAACTTCCCTCACTGTCTGACATGGGAGACAGGAGAAGAGCAGTTTTGAGGCCCAAAGCCTGACTGGCATATCATAATATTCCGTGTGTTGTGTGGCTCAAGTGCTGCCTCCAGACACGTTATCTGTGTCTCCTGATGTACTCAGCCTCCCACTGACTGCCTTCCCTCAGTAGTGTCTTTAAAAGTGCAATTGATGCAAATGTGTGATGCAGGTGAGACGTGCTCTGATTTATGCCTCATTTTCACTACTTGATAATCATTGTGTCTCGTGGAAGCCTCTAAAAAAACCCCTTTTTTGATTATAGCAATTTGCCAGTGGAGGTACAACTCATCCACCTGGGCCTCCTGTCTGCCAGACTCCACTAAAACGTTACTGGTGTCTCAAGCAGCTGTTTCTAGTTTTTAAGTCAATGGGAGATTAATAAACTGATTTATGTTTCCTTCACTCCAATTTGAGAAGAAATGTCAACTCCAACCTTATGCACAGATGGAGAAAGAAGCAATTGTCATGTGGAGCTGACACACAGACCTACAGCACTCAACTTTCTGGATTCTCTACTGAGTTTTGCTGTTGTGCAGACACTCCTGGCTGATGTATGACAGGTGACATGTCCATATTTTGGCAGCAGGGATCATAATAGCTGTCAGCAGTTTTGAGTGGCTGTTTAGGTGTTTGCATCATGCCTTGTCATGCCTACATAGAAGTTCTTGTTCTATTAAAAGGCACCTAGTGACGTTTAAAATATCAGACCAGTCATTGCAATAAACTGAACAACTCATGCACTTACATGGTATATTCAGCCACCATAGTTAGATAGATCAATGAACAATGTGATCACTAATGGGAGTTCAAGTGGCAAATCATCAAATTTGTGACTGCAAATGCTTAGTGAATAAAAGGAGAAATATTTTTTGTCCAGATAATTGCATAAATGACAGGGCTTGACAGAAATTATGAATATAATGATACTTCAGTGATTACAGTGCTAAAAGGTGACTGAAAATCTAGATCTGTTCTGCAAGTATCTCTTTGAGTTCTTTTGGGAGCTGGCTTACAATTTCTGTTCATCAATCCCTTATCTGTGCAACTAAGTTTTAATGATTTATTACTTCCACTGCTGTTTGCTGGAAGCCTGTACAGGCTAAAGACTTTGTACTGTTGAATATGACCATAGCACACTGCAGATTCCTCAGGCCTGGTCAGAAGGAATGGGGTAAGAAGTTGCAGCAAAGCTCAATATTACTGGTGAAAGAGATACTGAGAGCACAGTTGTTAAGTGTGCTTAACACTTAGTGTGCTGCAAGCTCTCTGTGTGACTGGCCAACCAGGGTGCTCTTTTGGCCTAAATTTATTCTCTTTAAGGTGTAAACATTACACCTTAAACATTACACCTTAACCTACAATGATGCTAAGAAGTTTTATTAGCTTAGTGTGTATAAGCCTTCTAAATCCTTGAAGACACTGAACTAATGAATGTTACTACCTGTGTGGGCACATTGTATATGGTTATAAGAACCTCCAGTGAACATCCTTTTTTTTTTGCTGTGCAATAGCTTTGCATGAAAACAGAGTTTATTCATGCAAGAGAGAAAACCTTTTTCTGGCATTAGCAACTGTGGGTCTGATCACATCTAGAGTTTGGTGTTTGTAAGCATGGTGTGCTATAGACCCCTCACAAGCACACACAAACAATAAGCACACACAATACTTTCATTATTATATTTAATCTTGCATATTTTTCAGAATAGCAAAACACAGCACATTTTCTTACCAAAAAGTTACAATTTCCAATTAAAATGTGATACTGGTTATTAGCAGTAATTCTAAATCACTGGCCTGACTTGAAGTCTTCCATCTGGAATTACAAGTTCAGGACAGTTATCAGAGGAGTGATTTATTGTATATACAGATGTTGCTGCTGGCTTTTAGGAAAACTTAGCTGCCTTCCACTCAGCCAAATATTTTAGCGCACTTGACTGAAGTTTCCAGCCTTGAATTATTAGTTAATAACATTAGAGTATTATTTATTGTTCAAGTAAACTTTGAAACAGAAGAACAGTGCCTTAGATACCAGACTTAGTGCCTGCCTTAGGCAAAGCATTTTTCTTAAGAGCAAAGAATTGTAGTAGAACAGAAGTAAGGTTTGTAACTAATTCCATCTCTTATTGGATGTACAACTTACCTAATGGCAGAATACTATCCTCTGAGCTATTCTCTCCTCATTCTTCCATTGTAACACCCATAGCCCTCATGCTGTAACATGCACAGGTCAATCACACACATTCAGATATGTACAAACCACAACATTTAGAAGTAACACATTGAGGTTCTCATACACAGAAATTAGGTACTGTCCTTTCTGTATCATTTCAACTGTTTTATCACTGGTGCTTCAGGAAACCCTTGAATTTCTTCATCACAGTCTCTTGTAGCTAATGTAGAGAAGGTAGTTATTTGAATGAAAGGAATAACCATACCTTGTCAACAGTTCCTTAGCATCTATTATAATAGTGTCATAATACTAACAACCACCAGATGCCAGCATAAGAATGCAAGGACTAAATAAGCTCCTGTTTTACACCAAAAGGCAAGGACAGTGCAGACCTTTCAGATCATTAATGTAGTTATGGTCACACCAAGAGTCTTCAATGTTTCAGTGTTATATAGAAATAAAATATCAGAGCATCAAGTCAGATCCACATGGCACTGTACTAAAGTCAATCTTGGATTTAAAGAGACCACTTAGTGGAAGAAGGACTGTATGACTAGCCTAGCTGATCAAAACTGGCTTATTTCCATAAGGAACTCTGGCTGGAATTTCTAGCCTGGTAGATATGGGTTTTTTTCATTGCTTAGTAAATTTTGGATCCATAATACAGATCTTCTATTTCTGTAAATCTGCACAGATTATGCCAATATCACTCCCATCATCTCTGCAGAGTAGAGTGGACCTTCCAGACACATCACATTCTTGGCTGCAGGCACACAAACAGTGTAGGCAAGAGGAATAAAAGGCCAGATACTCATGGTGCAAACATACAGCAACACTTACAAGTACAGATGTGTCTTTTGTCCAAATTTGTCATTGCTTCTGCCCAGAAGCTTTTGCAACACTATAAAGTAGTCACAGCCTTCTGAAATTAATTCAGTGATGGAATTGCTTCCGACAGATTTCTTCTAAAGCAGAAAACTTTGGTCCCAGAGTGCTCATAAAATCAAGAGGCAAATCCTCACTGTCAATGGACACAGAGCAGGAGTTACTTGGCTCTAGTTCTCCTTCCTCAGCGTATCTGCGAGGTTCATAGACGTACCCATGATCTTCTAGTGTGCTTTGGTAATACAGCTTCTAAAGAAGGGGACAAACAATGCAAATCATCATGGAGGCTTCTCCTGCCCTTTTAAAAAATGTAAAGAATTCATGGTATGCAAATTAGGCAGGTCAGCCAGGAGGTTACAGCGAAGAGTACAAATCTTTCTCTAGAAAGGGAGGTTTTACTGACAGCTGCATGAGCACCAGAGCCTGAACTTCCCCTAAAGTACAAATGAGGCAGAAAAAAGAATGTGATCTGTCCTGGAGCAGACAAGCAAGCAGGACTGCCTGCAGGAATGCAGCCTGGCCCAGGGAGGCCCAGGGAACAGGCCTGTGACCATGCAGTGGCCAGACAGAACATGGCAATGGGAATGAGGGTTTTCCTGATAGCACAGAGCCATAGAATCACAGAATGGTAGGGGTTGGAAGGGACCTCTGGAGACCGAGTCCAATCCCCCTGCCAGAGCAGGATACCTAGATCAGATCACACAGGGACAGATCCAGGCAGGTTTGGAATGTCTCCAGAGAAGGAGACTCCACAACCTCCCTGGGCAGCCGGTTCCAGGCTCTGTCACCTTTACAATAAAGAAGTTTCTCTTCATGCTGAAGTGAAACTTCCTATGTTCTAGCTTATACCCATTATTCCTTGTCATATCAGTGGGCACCACAGAAAAGTGACTGGCACCTTCCACTTGACACCCACTCCTCAGATATTTATAGACATTAATCCCCTCTCAGCCTTCTCAAGACTAAACAGCCCTGGTTCTCCCAGCCTTTCTTCGTAGGAGAGATGTTCAAGTACCTTAATCAAGTGGTTAAGTGAAATGAAAGAGCAGACAACTGCTGGGTGACCAGCCAGAGGTAGCAAGAAGTCTAGGAGACAGGTAGATTTAGATTGGAAATTAGGAAGTTTTTCACTATGAGGGTGCTGAGACACTGGAACGGGCTGCCAAGGGAAATTGTGGGTTTTCTATCCGTGGACATGTTCAAGACCAGGTTGGATGGGGCTTGGAGCAACCTGGTCTAGTGGGAGGTGTCCTTGCCCATGGGAGGGGGGTTGGAACTTGATGATCTGGTCTAGGGTCTAAGGACCTTCCAGCACAAACTCTTCTATGAGTCTATAATGATTTTCAATGAGGAGGAGTCTTGAATATTTCCCCACATCAAATATATCCCTTGCTTTCAATTGCAGTGCTTCTTCAGCGTGGGCTGAGTGTAGCTGAAGCCATGGCAGCTTTCCAGTTTTGCAAGCCTTTCTTCCTGTTCTTACAACCAGCTTGACAAAGGAGGGATTCAGCATTCAATTCTTACCTGACCCAAGATTTTGTCCACTGTCTGTATCATGTGATCAAATTTTCTGGCTGGGAATGCCTTGTAACTAGTGTACAGGCCATCCTGGAAGACAGGCATAGTATCTCAGGTAGACCAGCATAAAGGCATATACTCATATTTCTTTCAGATACAAATAAATCAAATTATTTCTCCTTTTTCTCTTATGCTGCATTCTACAATTACATTGCAGCTTTTTCTGATCAGGGACTGCTTCTTCTTATGGGTACATACTCCATATGTACACGGAGCCACCAACTATAGGCATTGTTCATAATCTCCAGTAATTAAATACTTTCTTCCTCTAAATTTACTGAATTCCTTTCCATTAATGACAGCAAATGTCACCTCAGAACTTTATAATGTCTACTCACACAGGTAATCCAAGCTCATAACTATAGTCTTAAAGACTGTGGAATTTCATTCTCTCATACATAAAAAGACTATTTTACATTTTCTTTGCCTGCTGTAAGATGTAGATTGTTCTTGGAATCTCTTGGTGATCACTATGTGCTCATGAAAAGAACACAAGGCAGTCATCTACTGATATAGACCAGAATTTTCTTCAGGCATTCTTTACAATAAAAATAGACATCTGTTAGAGAATACAGTACAAAAATCTACAGATAAACTCAAAAGCCTTCAAACCCCCAGAGGTACATGTTATAGTTCTACTCAAATCCTGTTCTCACTTTCACAGTATGGTGAGTAGATGTTGAGCAGCATGGTTTTGATAGATATCTGAAGAACAATGGTTCCATTTCACTTATGCCAAGAACTGAATAAAATCTTGTGCATATCAATTCAGGAACTGTGATAAGAATTTTAGAATAAATTACACTTCCAAATACTTAGCACAATAACTAATGAAAAGGAGAAAAGGAGTGCCAATCCCAGACTGAGAGCTGTTAGAAAAAAAAATTAACCTGTCAACAGTCTTTTAAATATGAGTGGAATCTCCAACAAGTGACACTTATTTTCTAATTGAACTATATGGATTTTCTTCCCACTGTTATTAATACCAAACCTCATTCTTGGGACTACCCATTTCTGTGGTATAAAAAAAGAGCATTTACATAAGGAAACAGTTACCTCAGCAATCACTTCTCTTCCAGCCTCCAAAGGCACAGGTGGTAGAGCAGCTTGATCTGTAGCATCCAGCCCAGCCTGCACACAGGGAGAGGATGGTGTGAATAAGCAACTGAGGCAGGCTCTGAAGGCTCACACTCCTGCAGACTATGCCCTTTCTTTTATACTTCCTTGTATAAAACCCCAGAATGTGCAGTGTGGCAAGGGATGATGTGCCCCCTCCTCTGATGGGTTCCTCAGGTGGATGAGGCCCCTGGGAAAGTCTTGCTGATACTGAGAAATGGTAGGAGTGATGACAGTGAGTCACCAGAGCAGCATTAGCCACTCCATGCAGAACACCACAACTCAGATATGATTAGTGAAAAAGAGCCAAAACTAACAAACAAAAGCTTTATTTTGATCAAAACCAGAGGAAACATAATAAAAGAAGTGACTGGTAGTACCAGATTCAACCGCAGAGCAGTGATGGGGTAATGTGAATATATGCTTTTGCACTTGCCTGAGAGAAAGACATTGTGCCCTCTTCATTATAGTTGATTAAAGTCTGTTCTCCTTCAGGCAGAACAATGGCTTTAATGTTGGATTCTCGTGTGTAAAACCGGCAAATGAGAATACTGGAAACTGTTGAAACAAGAAAGGGACTGGTGAAATGGGTGCTGTGAACAGATCTGTATGGCTCAGTGTGGTGCATTGGTGAGACACCCAGCCCAGTTCCAAATGAGCTGACTTGGGAAACTCCAGCAACATAGCTGTGCAGATGCAGTGCTTGGCCTGGAGTGGTTACTCTGCTTTAAAAAGCCAAGCTGCTATCTCTACAGAGCACTGCACTGAGCAGGCAGACATACTAGATCACTCACTCACAGGTAACCAGAGGAATAGTAGTTAATATATAATCTATTACTTTTTGCTTCAGATAAAGAATCAGTAATTATCTCCTCAGCAGTAATAAACATGAGCTGTTACAGCTCTATAACAAGCAGTTACTGAGTGGTGTAACTCTATGGGAGACACCATTACTTCCAGTTAGCCAGTACAGGGTTAAGGTAAAAAAAGTATTCCATATATCCATATATTTTTTAAATGCAAACAAGAATACTTACTTTGTTGTATGTTATCTCCCCTTTTCACTTCTCTGTAATACACAGTCCTCATCTTTTCACATCCCAACCATGAAGAGAGATGCATTTCACTAATCTTTCTAGTGTCAGATGACAGATAACTTGCACATCTAAGTTAGGAGGTCACTTACCCAGCAGTAGTAAGAAAGCCAGCAGTATTATTGCAATGGCACCACCTCCAAGTCTTACTGCTGATGGTAGAGGTGGTGCATCTTTACATGTATGTCCATCTGGGCAAAAGCAGAGCCTAACGTGCTGATTCTGCCTTGTAGAATATCCTTGCCTGTCCTGAATTATGATGGGCACCGAGTAGATACCTTCTGGGAGGTTTCTTAACATTAAAAGTTCAAATGACTCCCCTAAAGAGAAGAAAAGCAAATTATTTCAAGACTCCCAGAGAGACAGCTGATATTCTGTAGCCCCTTCTGTTGATAATCAAAGGGAAAGTCGTTTGCACCTCAATTTCAAATACATTTTCCAGCCTTAATGCACCACAGTACACAGGACAGAATGACATCCCCCTTTATCACATTCCTGAGCCTTCTGGGCAAAAAGATCTGTCCCAGTCTAACTGCATTCTGCTGTAGCTGCACTGATAACCTCTAGAATTCATTAGGTACATCATCAAATGCAAAAGTGGTTCCACAGCTGTCCTAACCCCCTCTGCAATTTGAGAACATTGCTTCTGGTCCTGTCCTCAGCATAGATGAAGAACAATGTCACTTTTTTCTCAAACTGCAGTGACTTTGTATTTTGAAAGCTGCTCTGCGTGTCCTTTCAGTCTCATTGAGACTAATCAGCAACAAATCATAAAGGTGAAATAACTAGAGGGGACATAACTGACAATAAACTTCTCATGAAGGACACAAAAGGCAAAAACTCACCAAAGTTCCTTCCTAATTTCCAGTTACTCTTCCCATTTTCAGGGTCTTCAGCCAGCTCAAATCTAAATGGCCCAGACTGTGAACGGACCAGAGCAGACTGAGCTTTTATAATGAGACGTGTGGTGTCTTTTTTGTTACACACAGAAAAAGAAGGAGCCCCTAATGTTGGCATATGATCACTAATGTCAGACAAGTAAAGCAGGATGGTGCCAGTACCAGTCTGTGGTGGAATACCTAGATAGGAGCAAAAGAAACAGAAAAACTCACAAGTGGGTATTGACAAAAGCCAGTCCATTGGCAGGATCTCTCTCTGGTTTATCCTACTGCTCACATGTAACCCAAACGTTAAACATCAGGGAGGTCTGCATTACCATCCTCCACGTAGAACCTTCTTCTCCTCCACTTAGATCCTTAGTCTTGCTGTCATGTTATGTCTAACATGCATCTCATCTCATACACTCTAAATACTGCTTGAATATTTTCAGTCTGGCTACTTACCGTGATCAACAGCATGAACAAGGATGGTATACAGGCTGTTGTTCACATAAGGGGATTCTTGATCAAATTCTTTTACCACAGTAAGAACTCCAGAATTCTCATCCACACTCAGCCACCCATCTGGATCATAGGCTAGTTCATATCTTAAAAAGAAAGGAAAAAGCTACAAATTACTGTCTTCAATGGATTTTGAAGAATACAGAATTTCTACTGTCTTTGTCCTTTTGAGTTCTGTAGGTATTTTTACTTTCAGTGATGCTTACTTTTGTTAACTCTTTGGTAAGCTGTGTGTTTCGGCACAGCCAAAAAACAGTTCCCTACACAAGTCCCCTTATCTTGTACAGGTCCATCAAAACTGTTCCAAGAGGCTAAGAAAGTCTCTGATTTCCACAACACGCGACCATTTTTACAGCCAAGCACCTGTTAGTCCTTTCTATGGCATCACATTTTTGTTGTCAAAAGTATAAATAATGCAGCCTGCTTTTAGGAAGAACTGTTTGGAAGATAACAGAAACATTGAGCAACAAAGGACTGACTGCACCTCTAAGCTGTGTCTTACAGAACTATCTGGATCTGCAGGATCAGCAATACTAAATGTGCACCTCTAATGTATATGTTCCTGTAACTGTAAATATGTGTGAATACATATTCATATATGCACATATACCAAATTAAACATGAAAACCTCTTTATATTCTTAAACTATTTTTACTCTGAAAGTTCAAAGCATCTCTACTTACTTTATCTTATTTGACACAACATCTGGATGTGTGGCAGGATACCTTCTAAACACTGTCCCAGGTTTCATTGAATCTTCTTTTTGGACAGTAAGTACAGGAGGATTAAACCTAGGAGCACGTGGTGATTGCAAGACCTTGATGTTCACAGTTGTATTCGTGGATTCTAGGCTTGAGATCATCACAGTGCCATTTTTACACAAGAAGAAAGGTTCTTCATTTGATACAGAAAGGACAAGTCTCATGTCAGAATCATCTTCATAGCTGAGAGGCTGAAAACCCCAGACAGAAGTCTGATTAGCAGTAATGACCTTTGGTTTGGCAGTCACACTATAAACCCGGAACTCTGAGCTGAAATGAACTAATCTAAGCTGCTCAGCTATTGCTCATGCTACATGTGGGCATGCTGTAGCTCATCTGTTACTGCTCTTTACCTTGATAATGCTTAAAATGCCTTCATTTGTGTCTGGATCTGTCTCAATGGTGAACTGCTCCTTCTCATTGCCTGCTGTTATTCTGTATTTTGCTCTCCAAGCTGGAGTCCTGGGAGAGTCTTTATCTTCTACTTGGAACCGTAATACAGCTGGATGTTCTTGACCTGCTGAAACTTGTAGCTGGTACTGGGAAGGGAAAGGAAAGAAATAAGGAACTACTTCTGTTCTCCAGGAGGAAGAGGCTTGTTAGCTGGAACCATAGAATAGCTTAGGCTGGCAGGGACCTTGCCTCCTGGCCATGGGCAGGGATGTCTCTTAACTAGACAAGGTTGCTCAAGTCCTGAACCTGATCCAACCTGGCTTTGAACACCTCCAGGGAGGGGCATCCACAACATCCACATCCAATTCTATCCACTCTTGTTTAAGAGTCCCTCTCCAGCCTTCCTGCAGGATCCCTTCAGGTATTGGAAGGCAGTTACAAGGTCCCTCTGGAGTCTTCTCCACACTGAACAATCCCAGGTCCCTCAGCCTATACTTGTAGCAGAGATGCTCCAGCCCCAGGATCATCTTTGTAGCCCTTCTGTGGACTCTTTACTTCACATTTTCCACCAGCAAACCACGTGGAAGTTGGTTACCTTTTGAGTGATTTCTTCATAATGGTTTATAGTTTTTGATGTAGCCACCAGCTTGCCTAGCTAGCAGTCCAGGGACAGGTTAAAAATACCAATTAAATCACCTAAGGCAGAAATATGTCTTATATGAATGGTAATAAAATGTAATTAATTTGGTTTTATTTTCTTCATGTAAGTTGGTCACTGGTTGAGATCTGAAAATTCAGACTCCTGCCTTCTAAAGTGTGAACAAAACCATCCTCACACTACAGCTTGAAAAGATGTTGTGAGAAACAACACGTACTGAGACAGGGGGAACAAAGCCCGGCCGTGAGAAAGCTCAGGATTGTACTGGGCTGGAGTGAAAGATGATGAATCAGAGACTTCTTGTATAAACCTGTTTTGATAGTTTATCTGACCAGGTCTTCCAAACACCATTCTGCAGGTAGGAGCTGCCATGGTACCAACACTGATAATTGTGTTTGCTTTCATAGGTGACTTTGTACCCACTGTTGTAACCTGGTATCTACTCTTACTGCTCATGACTGAGTATTTACCCCAGTGCTTGACATGACTGTACTCTGGATGTGTGTACTGCTTTTGGCTGGGATAATTAATTTCTTCACAGTAGCTTGTATAGGGTTATGGTTTGGATTTGGGTTGAAAACAGTGTTGATCAGCTAAGGAAATTTTTGCTTAGCAGGGCTTACGCAGAGCTAAGGCCTTTTTCTGCTTCTCACCCCACTCCACCAGTGAGCAGGCTGGGAAGGGGACACAGCCAGGAGGGCCGACCCCAGCTAACAAAAGGGATATTCCAGACTATGTGAATGAATTCCTTATTTTGCTTGACTTGCACTCATGGCTTTGACATTTCTACATTTTGCATTTCTACTTTTTTTTTTTACATTTCTAAGAGATATTTCTTTGAACACTTAAATCTCATTTGCACTTGTTTTGGCCTGATTCTGCAAGTGTCTGAGGGTTCCCATTTCCACTGCTGAGTGTATTTAGCACTTTGAGGGACTGAACTGTATTTAGAAAGGCTCAGTAAAGTAATAATGGTTTTCCTTACATTATCTCTAGTAAATACAGGGAGGTGGTTGTTTGCATCTTCAATAGCTATATTCACTGTTGCAGTAGATGAGAGCTGGGGAGTTCCATGGTCACTGGCCGTAATCAGAAGTTTGAAAGAGTTGGCAGTCTGAAGAAACAGAAAAAAGGAATTTTCAAACTTAGTTCTGAAGCAGTTCCTGTATTTTTCAGTCACAGCTACAAAGCTGGTTATGAGACTGTCCTTTCCATTATACCCGGTTAACACATAGTGAACAGGTATCATACAGTAAATTATAAGAAGCTGTGATATGTACATCACCTTATAATCCAGGCATTCCGACAGATGTATTGATCCTGTGGTAGCATCAATATAAAATGGGAATCCATCTGAACGGGGCATTTGTGTACTTAGAAAGTAGAACACCTGAGAATTTGCAGTGCCTTCTTCATCTTTGTCCAGTGCAGTAACTTGGAAAACTGGCTTATCTAGGTTGAAGAATTGAGATAGAAATTTTTACTCTCAACATGAATGTTTCTCAGGCCTGTCTGCAAGCTTTTAAACACACAAATCCTATGAAAACCTCTCCTGTGGCAATGGTTATCCCTGCAAACACAGTCTGGCCATCAACTCATTTGGGTGGCAAATTAGCCTAAAGTACTGTTAGACAATAGAGTTACCACACTCCTGAACTTACTTTATCAAAGGCATTCCCTAGTTATTTATGGCAGCTCTCAGCCAACTCCTGAGGAGTCTACACACCAGATAAAATCATTTTCTGAGCAGACCATCTCCTGTGCAGCAGTGTGCATGGGCAGCTGCCAGGCCACAGTGCACATTAGTCTGCTGAAGTCTTGGCTTGTAGTTAAGAAGAAATATCTTAGGAGTTTTTCCACAATGTCTCCAATGTTATTCAAACAAACATTGAGGTTAAGCAGACAAGTCAAGAGGTAAGAAATAGTCCTTCACAGCAATTAGTCTCTAAACACGTGAGTGTTTTGAAACTTAGGGAAAAGAGCAGATTTGGTAAGAAAGCAAAAAGAAAGATAAAGGAATGAAAATGAGAGCAGTCACAGATAAAGCAGCAGTATCCCTAGTTGTGATGGCACTCACCTTTACTGTGGTTCTCTGGTATTGTAATGTTGTATTCCTTCTTGGGAAACACTGGTGTGTTGTCATTAATATCACTCACCTTTATCTTGAAAAATAAAGGATGGTCCAATAGTTTACCAGTTTTTGTGGACATAATATCGAAGCGTATCTAAATGAACAGACACATGTATCAGAGTGGAATGAATGGTGGCATTTAGATGTCACAATGGAACAAAAAGCTACCAATTATGAAATTGCTTCAGTTATATTTGTCTAAGATGTGGCTTTGAGTTGCATTACTAAGTCATTATTTTGCCTTACAAAGATAAATGGATTCATAATGGCCATCCCATGCATTAAACAATACTTAAAAAAAAAAAGATCTGTATCTGAAGCTGGATCTGAGTTATTTTAAATGCTTCATATAAAATACATTATACCTAATAAATACAAAAATATATGTGACCTTGGGGCCACACAAAGGAATTTTATCACAGGTGCTTTCCAATTATGAACTATTTAAGTATTAGATTTGGTTTCCTTTAGCTGCATTTCTCTGGTATTTTGGCTTCACATCCATGAATGTGCAGGGCATTCAATTCTGAATGCTGAATTCTCCATTGCTACCTTATTTCTGCCTTAAATCCAAACCCAGCATGTCTGTTCTGGAACAGCCCTGTGTCCAGTGAAAGTGAATAGAAAGCTCTCCAAAATTTATCTTTTCATTATGGTAGGCAACACCTTGCACAGAAAACCACAAGAAACTGTAACTCTCATTTGGGTACCTTTAATCCATAGAGACACAAATAGAAACTATTGTGGAATAAACATAAGACCACAGCTGGGGATTTTTTTTGCAAGAGGAAAACAAACCCACAGTAACATATTTCATTTGTACACTTGTTACCACGTTTCTTTCATTAAGCTTACTGCTTATGAACACTTTTCTGCTTTTTAAGGAGAAACATATGCTTACTCTTACTTACAGTTACAGTAACAGAGCTTTGCAGCTCCTCCAGTAATGTCATGTTTGCTGTAATGTGTAACTATTAGGAGTTTGGGGGTTTACAACTCAGGGTTCTGGCCACTGTAGCTGTAACATACTTTGAATTTCAGGACAACCTTTTCATTTTTTAGATTATGATCAAGGGTCATACAAAAAAAAAAATATAAAAGCAGTGTACAGATATTTGTGGAAGTTAAAACATGCCACAGAAACTTATAGTTGATAGTGGTGTGGAAGTTGGGTATTGTTCTCTGCTGAGACAATCATCTTGGCCATTATTTAGACGTATGGAATAAGAAAAGGAGGCCTTAAAAATACACACTTAATACTCTTATAGGTGTGTTTCATACTTGTGAAGCATTTAGCCATGAGAAAACAATATTTGTGAGTTTCTTTAAAGTATGTTACCTGAAAAAATGGGGTCTTTTCTCTGTCGATGCTGCGATGTACATACACATTTCCATCTGCACCTTCCACAGAAAACAGTCCCATCTCTGGAGGTTTGTCTACCCCAGGTCCACTGATTAAATATTTTACTGATGTATTAAATGATTTGTTATTGAAGAGCTTTTGAAAAGAGAAGTAGCACAATGCAGTGTGAGTAGGGAAGATGGAACAGAAATGAAAAGGCTTTAGGCTGGTTCTCCCCCTGCCCACCTTCTCTTTGCAGAAGGGCCTTGCTTGCAGGTTTGGGTCACAGCATCACTGCTCTCTGCACAACGTGCAGGTACACAGCTCTCTGCAGTGACTCTTTTACCTCTCCCACTCTAGAGTCTTCCTTCTCCTGAGTATGCCAGCAGCTCCCCATAAAGAGGAGCATTGTAGCCCCCCCTTCCCCCCATTTTACCCACCCTGGGGTAAATAAGACAACTTTGAGCAAAGAAGTTTTTCAACATTCTGCTCTTTGATGCACAATTCTTCCCCTTTCCTACATTTGGTGTTTTATTGTACAGTCTGTGGTGATGAATACCACAAGAAGAACTTTTAGTAAAAGGTTTCTACCTGTCCAGCATATTTTGGGAATGGTCCTTTGTCCTCCTCTTGAACATGAATGATGGTGATAACCCAGGTCCGTTTTGTACGCTGTAGAGGACGTTGGCTGTCTGACTGATAAGTATCTATCCACTATTGGATAAAGAAGTGTATTTAGTGTCATGGTTCACATCTTCACAGTTGCGTGTCTGTTTTTATGTAATAATGACTACAAACCTCAATATTCTTCTTTCGGATGGCTTGTCTTAGACTGAAATTCTCAATTTCATGAGAAAAACTGATGCCAGCAGTAACCTTGTAGGGGAAAAAAAAAAAAGTGATTGTGAGAAGTTAACGAGAAACTATTAATGCACTGCCCAGAAGGAGTTTGGCTTCACAGAAACATATTGATCAAGTTTTGACAGCATTCTATTATTATTATTATGTACCTGGAAGCTCCACAAATACCATCCATCTCACTCCAGATTAATTGACATGAGAGTTTGGATACTGATTTCTCAGGCCAGGTGATGCCAGACCCAGAATCATGCAAACCCTGCATCTAATAGTCTGTGGTGTTATCTCTATGCCTTTTCCCATACCAAGTATCTCCAGTTTGACCTCTACGTCTCATGCTCCTATAGAGGTAGTCTGATATTGACAGGACATAAACCTACTGCTGGAAAAAAATGAAGTCTGGGGAGTATTTCAGGTTCTTAAAGGCTCCTTCACATGTAGCCCAAATATAGCTGGTTTACCAGAAGATTAACAATGACCAAAGTCTCTAATCCAGGTGTGTAAAATAAATTCTTGAGAATGGTGACTGCACCCTATTTGGCAGGATTAGAAGCACAAGCTTCCTGCAATGTCTTCAAACACCAGTTCTTACTTTAAATCTTTAACCACAAAGGAGCATGAAAGTCCAGAAATTACTCTATTGCCATTAACTCACATGTAATGGGCACACCTTGCTCACTGCTTTCCTTGGAAAGCTTGAGGTTTTGTGTTTCAGTCCATTCCAGTGACATTTAAAAAATGACACAGAGCTCTTCCTGCCTTGACTTAGGCAAAGCTCAGGCCTTTACCTCAGGACCTTTTTATGAAGAAACAAAACATGCTTTAAATTGACCTGCTTATAAACTTTCCAAGCAATGGCTAGTAATTCACTAGCAGTGCCTTGGAGCTAAAAATGCAGTTGTGTAACCAGGGAAAACCTCTGTGCTATACAAACAGCAAGGAAAGCTTAGACTTGGCATTTGTGTGTAGCACCTATTAGCTGTGTTCTAGTTCAGCTCTGCTGACCTCCAACAAGCTCTTTTCCCCTTTGTGTCTGTGTAGCCACATTTAATTATATTGGAAGTTTTAATAGTGTGTTTTTTGGCTTCCATACCCCTCCATGTGCAGCAGTTGCACATGAGTGGCTCAGGCTGTGTCCATTCCAGCCATGGGCACTGCTAGAAAGAAACAACACAGTTCAGAACCACAAGCCTCATAGAAACACTTATGGAAATAATAGAATCATAGAATATCAGGGGTTGGAAGGGACCTTGAAAGATCATCTAGTCCAACCCCCCTGCCTGAGCAGATCACCTAGACCAAGTCACCCAGAAACACATACAGGCAGGTTTGGAATGTCTCCAGAGATGGAGACTCCACAACCTTCCTGGGCAGCCCGTTCCAGGCTCCGTCACCCTCACTGTAAAAAGTTTTTTATTGTGTTTACCCTAAACCTCTTGTGCTCCAACTTACTCCCATTGCCTCTTGTCCTATCACTGGATGACACTGAGAAGAGTCTGGCTCCATCCTCCCTACACTCACCCTAAACACATTGATAGACATTGATTAGGTCCCTCCTTAGTCTCCTCCAAGCTAAAGAGCCCCAGCTCTCTCAGCCTCTCCTCATAAGGGAGATAAAATGCCACTGAATTACTAGGGGGAATCATTCATCCAGCATGGTTAACACCCTGGTGGCCCTAGCAGGAGAAATGGAGAGCCCCTGCTCCTTGGAAACCCCCTTCCAGGAGCCTGGAGCCCGGGACCCAGCAAAAGAGGAGCCAAAAGAGGAGCCACCCTTTCTTGGAGGGGACAATGCCCTGCGTGTGGCCAGAGCCCTCAGCACAGCACCCAAGCCCCACACTGCACCTACCTGCAGGAGAAGCAGCATGGCCAGTAGCTCCATGGGATGTGGGCAGCAGAGTGGAGCGAGGAACCCGGGTGCTCAGGGCAGTGGCAGCAGCCCCCACATGTGTCTGGAGCTGAGCTAGTTCCTTGGGAACCTATACAACGGGTTATTACAGTCCAGCTGGTTTTTGCCAAGTAGTCACCTATGGTTTAACTGCTGTTTGAGCTGTCCCAGAGGACAAATTATTCTGCCTTTTCAGACAAAAAAATTAAATAAATTCAACCACTGAGTGTATAAAACTGAAATGACTCCAAAGCTCAGCCTCCTTTGGTGGTTTTCTTTTCAGTATTACATAAAGCAGGCGTGTCATTGTACAGCTAGGATCAAACAGGTGGGTCTCCTCCCCAGCTATGTATCAATGTCATTAATTTCCTAAGAAGTTCATAGCTATTTGCAAACACACAACTTTGTATTTAATGGCAGTTAGTTTTCTCTGTCATACCCAGGAGTGCCACTTTTATATTACTTCAGACTTTGAACCAAGAGCAAGCTGATAAAAACACCACCAGATTGTCCTGTTCAACACAAAAGCCATCAAACAGGTATGAATTTGTATACCTGAAGCTGACCTTACCACCCAGCTTGTGAAACATACATTTTTTATAAAATTACATGAAGAAGTAAGAGATGAAAAATTAAGTTTTGTAAAGCCATGTTAAATTTAAGAGTGAGAGACAGAGACTTTGGGGAAGGGTCTGGCTTCTATGAAAACAATTTTTACAGCATCTTCCATTCTCCTTTTACTGGACATGAGAAGGCTTGGCTCTTTTTTTAGAACTGGAAAATAATTAATTTAGTGTTCTGGGAGTTGTGAAATGAAGACTTAGGGAAGAACTGATCTGTTCAAGGGAGAAGAAAAGCAATAGATCATATCAATGTTTTAGGCCACAATGTTTTAAGTAATAGTGTGGAGGGGATCTCTCTCCATTTTCCTCTTGATACGTCTCAGCTGAACTTACAAAAGCACTGTGTGCCAAATTAAGTTAAATATACATATCCACATACCCATGTGTACTAGCAACATGAGAATGGGGTCCTCTGCAAGCTTCTACCATGGATCATGTTCTAAATGTCCTGGAGATTGTACCAGGCAGTGTGAAACTCATTGTTTAGTGCATCTAAACAAAATAATATGATGAAGCTTCTCCTGCTATTTTCACCTTTTATGTTGCCTTAACACAGCCAACACAGAAGTGACTGCCATGTGGAGTAGAAATAATCATACAGCTTTAACTACCTGCCTTGGCCATCAGCAGCTATAGAGCTGAGATGTTCTGAGCTAAGAGCTCCAGCCACAATGCAGTGAAGAAATTCTCTAAAAGAAAAATTCAAAGGTGCCACCTTGTGGGTGATGAAAAAAATACAACTAAGTAACAAATAGGCAGTGTCTCACCTTTAATATAATAAATATACAGTAACTTTCAATTACAAGATCATTTTCCAATGAAATTACTAGCAAAAATATACACAAAAAGTTCAAATAAATAAGAACACATGATTATCAACATCAAAAACTGGGCTGCAAATTATTACTTTCCAGATAGAGTGGTCTGCTTCAGAAGAGAACCCACTAATGCAAATGGAAGCAACAAAGGCTTAATACCTTTAAAATAAGGCAAAATATAGTACATTATAGGTAATTTCATATTGCAGAAATTTATATTATCAGCTAAAAGAAAGTTATCACGTACCAAATGAAAAAAAACCCAACTGTCTAAATACTCTCAAACTTCTAAGATCCTTTAAACAGCAAATACAAGATTAAACATTAAGCAGCAATAAATGAAACACAGAAGGAGCCAAGCAATAATGGGATTACAGTATAATGAAGCAGCCTGGAGTCAAATGAGACAGTTTAGTCTGGTGAAATAAGCCCATTCAGCACTGTACCCCCCTGGCATCACCCTTCACCCTGGGCACTGGGAGCACACAGGGGCAGAGCTGGGAGCTATGGTCACAGCATCCTGGCAGAGAGGTGTCCATGGAAGGTGAGAGCTCCTTCTGGCAACCCAGAACCCAACTCAACTCACTCAGAACTGATACTCCTGATCCTTTTTGCCTCCATGAGAAGCACCATCACTGCATGGCCCTGAATTTGTACCAATAAATGTCATCTCTCATTTGGAAAGAAATAAGACACCCCAGCTTATCAACTGTAACAAGGGGCACCCCATGATTTAGGACACTGAGCCAGGAGAAGGGACTGATTTGAGTCTTCCCTGCAAGGCTCTTCCACTCGAGGAAGCTGTGAAGCCCCACTCCTGGAAAGGTCCCCACTGCTCACACAACAGCAGCCCCTCTTTGGAGCACAGTTCAGAGTACCTGCAGAACCCCTACTGCTGACAGCCTGAGGAGCTGGGGGCATCCTGCAGACACCTCAGAACTGCCATATAGATCTGAAAAAGCTGCCACGGGGTGGGTGGGAAGTGCTGGTGAGGTAAGACTTTAGCTGACCACAGTACTTCACTGCAGAGATGCAAATAATGGAGAAAAAAACAAACATGTCAAGACAAAACCAATATTGTTTACAAAATCTGCATGAAAAATACATTATAGCATTACTAAGGAAAACAGTTTATACGCATTCGAGTAAAATTCTGTTTCTTCACATCTTTGTAACAGGGTCATTTCACAGAAAACAACAGTTGTTCAAATTATAACTAATATAACTGAAGTAGAATAATGCAACCTGAGCATATTCGTTCTGTAGGTAGTACTGCAGAACATTAAACCTTTAAATTATCTAGAAAAAAAAATAGATCACTCTGTTTAAATACCTCATATCACAGTAAACGTGTTCTTTGAGAAGCATCATCATTGCTAGGCTCAGACAACATACAATCAGTTTGCTAAACATAGTGAAAAAAAAATACAAATAGCCACACAAACACTGTGCTGCAGAAGTGTTTTAATTCCAAACTGAATGTATCTGATGGAATATTTTCTGCTGTATTCAGAAGTGTTTTTAAAGACAGTATCATCAATACTAAATGAAGGAAACACAAACCACAGTCCTCTTCAAGAAGCTCCTTTTATCTATAGATTCAAGCCAGAGCTTCATGATAAACAAGTACTCAGACCCACTTTAATGCATCACCATTTCCACCTGCCTCCTTAGTCTCAATGGCACACTGATGTCCATCAGATCACAAGCACTACATTAAACCAAAACTTTCCTAGGTCTGTGAGAGAAAGCTTTTCTCAGTGCCAATCACCTTTGCTCTGGGCAAAGCTGACCAGACACTATTTATTCTTTAAGAAGAGATCCTGAGGAGTGTGCCTGTGTCTACATGCACTCCTCATAACCTAGGAAAGCCTCAGTACAGAGGAACATCTCCAATGAAAATTTAGCATCTTCAATGTTATAATAACTTGCTAAATTAATTACTGCCTTTAACAGAATTTGATTGAAAAAGCTGCTATTGTGATTATTGATTTGATCCTGCTCACCTTGCTTTTGGTGCTTGTAGTAGTGCATTAAAGCAGTGTGTGCTGGTTTAATAAGCACTGAAGTAGTGCTTATTGGCAAGGGCAGTCCTACTTAACTATTCAATGTGTATCAGGAAAACTTGACTAATGAAAGCTTGCAGAATTTGGCCAGAGCTTAAAATTCTAGCACTGGATGCAAGACCCTTTTATCTAAATAAAGCTGAAATACATGATGTGTCTGGAAAAAACCCAAAGGGATAAAATAGCAACAATAGAATGTGCTTGTCCTCTGCAGTTGCTGGTGTTGAATGCCATCCTCTAAGTGTCACCACACCTCTGACACAGCCAGTTCATTTGATCTTTGAGCATGTCAGATTAAGTTTCACTTTAATTGCATAGGGCTGAATGTACATGCAACTACATTTCATTTTAAAGGGAACTTCACTAATACTGAATATGCAAATCTAATACTGTGTATTACATTTGTTTATCAAGTTAAAATTTCACATTTGGTCTCCAACAGGCTAGGAAAAAAACACTAAAAATATTTCTTAGACTATTCCTGAGCAATTTTTATGTACTGTAAAATATTCTAGTTTATTACTATATTTATTCATATTCTCACATTTTAAACTACATATAAATTCATGCTTTGACATTTTACAAAGCTGAAGATCTGATAGGCACAATGAAAGAATAGAAACAGCTAAGCATCTTAAAACCAAGATGAGATCAGCAAGAGAAGTGCAATTTAACTATATACATAATGTACTCTTTAGTATTTGCTACTTTTTTGTTGTTGTTTTCTATCACAATATGAAGGATGCACTTGTAAAATCTGGTCCCTCAGACCTCAGCTCACTTCTCATTCATAGTTCACAGGGACCAGTGGCTGAGAATGAAGTTAATGCTGCTCAGTATTTAATTTTAAAATCAGAGTACTAAACATCCTCTAGAAATTCACAGTTGCTGTAATTGATTTGAAACTGGCTCTTCAATACTCACTGAACTATCCTCCATATTCTCTTGTATCTCACAGACACAAGAAAAAAACAGAGGGTCTGAGGACAGGACCCAGTCCTGATTGTGCAGGTTCATTCTGGAGGGTATCTCCCCCTGTCGCTTCACTAAACCTGGAAACAAGTCAAGCTAGCTGAAGTAGATTGGACCATGGGATAAATAAACAGTTTCATTCATCAGTTCATTCATCTCGGGTGAATGAAAATCAGAATCTTTTGTATTAAAATATATCTTTACTTGAACATGTAATAGTATTATAAATAACTTAGGAGTCTATTTTTTTTATGTTTTGAGAGGCTACCAGTTCTGCAAATTAGGCCACAGAGTCTCTAGTAATACCCTCATTTTGTGTCATAGGTATACAGGTACAACTTGAAATTTGGTGATAAACTCTAAATGACAAAAAGCATCAAGGCTTACAAAATGAACTGCTAGGAAAGCTGTCTCTAAACACAGTGAAGATTTCTGGGTATAAAAATACACATTCTGTTTTTTCTTAATCTGTCATTATTGAAACTTTCTGCTTCCTATTAATTTTTTTGTCCTAAAAATAATCCTTTCTACATTAAAATATTTCAAAACATTATCTCCATTCTTTCTCTTATCAAAAAAATAATTCATCCAAAAAATCCAATTCATCATCATCTGTGAAGAATTAAAGTTTGACTTTGCATAGATAAGCATGCTCTGTTATTTTATAACAACAGTTGAGCCCACCATCAAATCTGTCTTAAGCATGGATCCTTTTCTCTCCAACACACCAAGATAAGCATCAGACACACCACAGATCTCAATGGGCAGCTGGTGCAAACAGGAGAACATGTCATGACTATGTATCTGCCTAAACTCTCATATTCTTTTTATCTTCGGTGAGCAATTGCAAATACTTTTGAGGAAAGACCAATGGAAGACACTCGCCTTCAGGGAAAAATCTCCTGCTGGCCTTGCTGGCTTAAGATCAAATGCATTGAGATGAAGAGTGCTGACTGAGAACCATGCATCACGAACATATTTTCTCAGGATCATCCTATGAAGAAAACATGATCTTTCTGCATTGGCCAAATGCTTTCTAGCAGTCAAGAAGCATCAACATTTACTAATGAGTTTTTCTTCATTTAAATTTGCGTGACGTTTGGTTTGTGCCATTTGGTTTTATTTTTCTGTCCCCCGTTGGTTTTTTAGAAGGAACATAACTGTTGGCATTGCCATTTTTCTTTGGATTGGTACACGCATACGTTTTTAAGCCTTTGATGGGAGCAGCTGAAGCAGGAAACACTGGGGTTTGTTTAGGGGGTCTGATATTACCAACACTTTGAATTTTGGAGCTGTTCTCAGAGGGCTGGATATTGAGAAGCTGTTGCTTTGCAGTTGGTTTCTTTTTCAGTTCACTCCTTACTTCACCAGACTGTCTCTGGGAAGACGCTGCACATCCCGTTCTCTCTGAAAGCTTCAGGTGACCTGGATGAGAATACAACTGGCGGCTTTCCTCGCGGTGCGCATCGCCCCTGGGACCTGGGCAGCTTCTGGGCGGCTTCGTGACGCTTTCTAGGGGAGCCACGTGCTTGCTGGGCAAAGGGCTGAGCAATGCTTTGCCTTTGCCAGGGCTTTTTAGGGCACGGCTGGGGCCAGGAGCAGTCTGTGGCCTGGCTTTGGCTGCCTTTGCTCTCTCGTTCTGCACAGTCTGCATCTGCAGCCATTCCAGCTCCAACAG
This sequence comes from Ceyx melanurus, assembly GCA_024611195.1. NCBI lineage: Eukaryota > Metazoa > Chordata > Aves > Coraciiformes > Alcedinidae > Ceyx > Ceyx melanurus. The sequence continues at coordinate 35,920 of JANHGL010135783.1, read as the reverse complement.
GCGGTCGATGTATTTCTCAAGGAACCCTGTTGGCTTTGGTCGAAATTCAGCTTTACCCTCTACGTTAACAAAGATGGACAGTTGCTTCAAGTCCCATGAGTTGAAAGGGGGTGGGAGGAAGTCTGGGTAGTAATATTCTGATTCTTTAAAACCCGTATCAGGGACATGTTCCAAACAAACTGGATCGATTTCTTCAGCTCTGAGAATGAGTTCTGGTGGTGTGCAGGGAGACGGGGGAATGGGAATCCTTTCTGAATCAGAGAGATCACTGGCACTGTCATCTTCTGCATCTTCTTTAATAATTTGTACTGATTCAAAGTCAAGAAACATTTTATCTACAGATGCTTCTTGCCATTTAGAAGAGCATGGACCAGCTTCATGTTCTTTGTGAATCCTTTCCAACTGTTCTTTCTTACCACAATAAAAACGTTGCACTGGGACATCTTTAGCCCTACAGAAGCTACCTTGTGTGCTGCTCTTTGTGCCAGGAGGGATCCTCTGCAGAAAAGATTCGTTTTGCCTTCTTTCTGGGAGACTCCTCTTTGGTCCTTGTACTCTGTGCAGTGATGTGCAAACACTCGTGATCCTAAATAAAAAGAAAGGTCATATCCTGTCAGCATGATTAATGCCTCAGAACCCCTTCAAGGGCATGGATCTACATGAATGAACTAAAATTGGCATGGAAACTTGGTAATGAGGTAAAATTAATATTTACTGGTAGAGATAACTCTGCTTACAACTTGGTTTTTGTTTTTCTGATTGTGTCTGAGAACTGACTGAGGTAGGATGGTGAGTTTCTGCAGTGATAACTTAAATTTGTTGTCCTCCTAAATGCTGACTTGTGGAGCCAGTCAAAGGTTGGACTTCATGAAAAAGGTTTGACTTCATGAAATCCACATTTCATCACAAGTATTTTGTATAACAGTTTGAAAGTACTACAAATGAAACAGACAATCCTAACATAAAACTACCTTTTAGACTGAGTATTTTCATCCAGCTGGTTTCTTCCCTTCTTAGAAACAGCTGGCTGGTCACCATCTTGAGTGTCATGGGAAATCTGAAACGATGTGAGAGTATGAAATGTTATTAATAAGTTGACAAATTAAGTACCCTTTTTCTGTAAACAAAACAGAAAAAATAGTAATTATTTACCTTTTCAATGGTACTTGATACATTTTTGCCTAATCTTCCAGAAGATTTCACATGTGAAATTGGTTTGTTTAGTTCTTTGGTGCTCGGATGGCTTTTTCCATTAGTGTAACTAGCAAGGATTAAACAGAGTATGACATATAAATGGCAATGTATACCATCATCACAAAAGAAATACAATAGAAGTTTAGAGTGCAAGTCAGTTTTAAAAAAAAGAGAGTTAATTGCAACTATTCTCATCAGAATTATGCCATTGTCACTTTTTATTTTTTTATACTAGTAACATACTACTATATTTTTAATATTACTGATGTAAAAGTGAATCATTTAGTCAGAGGATATAATAATAGAACTTAGCCCTTATGGAGAGTCTTCTACCAGAGGACCCCAGAGTTACTTCGTGGATAATAAATAGTAAATATTAGAGACTATATATTTAAATACTAATTTCTATAGTGCGTGGTCCATGGTCCTACAACAATTTAACAAAATTAATTATAAAGTACAATATAAATCTTGCTTGTCTTTCTCATTTGCATATTCCCTACAAAATTTGAAGGATTATTCCTGTGAAGAACTGGATGTAAGAAGGGAACATACAGTCTATTGTTCAAACTTTCACAAGGGCACAAAGTCATCATTTCATGATATAATGGTGCTATGGAAATATTAGTAGGAGAAATACTCATATGTAAGCAAAAGGAATGGCACTACTGATCTGGACAGCTTCAAACTAAAACACATTTCTTCAATTCAATCAGATCTATTTCTGTATAAGCACATGGAATCATTAAATCAGCATATTCTGTAAAAATCAGAAAACAGCATTTGTGCTACAAACAAGAGCTAGTACTAATTTTAAAAAGGAAAGCTGTAAAATGTCGTTCCAGAACAAACTGTGCTCTCCCAGTCTAATCGAGTTTGACTGCAGTTCAGTTAATTTGTCAGGCTGTACATCTTGTTCAGTTTTTTATCAGTATAGTCAGACTTGGTTTTAAAGAAGATTTCACCAATTCAAGAGCTTATAAAAAAATGAAAGAAAGTCTTGTGCCTCCAGCACTGGTGCAGTCACCTCTGCCACTTTGTGACCTGCACGGTCATACTGCACAATCAATTCTGGTGCTGAGAATGACACTCAGCACAGTACAGCCAGGCACATATTAACTGGCTACAGTATTTAGAGATTTCTGTGTCTAGAAACAGAGAAAAATTATTTCCTTACTTTATCATTCCTTTGTGGTTTTCATTGATTTGGCTTTCTTTTTTCTGTGTCTCTCTGTGCAGTAATAAGGGATATTCTTGAATGCCTGGTCCCATTATTGTTTTTTAAGGGTATCTGCACCTTTAGTTTTACATAATCTTCAAACGACTCCAGTCTTTTGGGTTGGTAAGACACAGCGTACCAACTGCAATCATCCCCACGTCCTAGAGATGCAGTAAACAAACACCATGCCATTCCTCCCAACGGCACTTCTTTTTAAAGCAGTAAGATAAACACCGCGAGCTACCAAACTGGGCTGGAAAACGCTGTCCCCTCCCCCCCGCGCCCGCTTAATGGGAACCAGCATCCCCGGCCTTACTCTTGCGGATCCATGCCGAGCTGTCATCACCCCGGGTGCGGAGAGCGGAGCGGGGCAGCGAGGGCAGCCGCTCCCCCTGCCCGGCCACGGCTCGGCCACTGCAGCCGCCGAGGGCCGGGACCCCGCGGGGAGACCAGGAGCTGCCGCTGCTGCTGCTGCAGGTACCGAGCACAGCCCGGCCCCCAGCCCCGGCACCGCAGCAGCAGCAGCAGCAGGGGAGGCTGGGCCAGCCCCGCAAAGCAGCCGGCTCTGGGCAGCAGCTTCACAAGCCCGTCCCTGACAGGCTGTTGGTCACATACAGGAGAACAGCTGCGGGTGCAGCAGCGTTAGAGGAGCCGCTTTCATTGTGTAATGTGCTCATTAGCATCTTGCTCCTCCAGCGCAGCTTCCCGTGTATTGACTGGAGCCAAGGATCCCAGCCGAACGCTGGTGGGTGTTTCTGCTCTGAATTTAACAGGAACAGATGATCACCCTCCTGCGCTCCGTGCATGTGGAGTTGTCCTTTTTGTGTCGGAAACATGAGCTCTTCCTATATTCACATATGCAAATTGCGCGTCAAACAGTTCTTTTTTTTTTTTTTTTTCTTTTTTCCAATCCGAATGTCTCAGTACGGACAAATTCCTACTAAAAATACTCAGAGCGGCATTTGTAACATTCTTGTCTTTTCCCCGGGGGAGGGACGCAGGGGTAGGATTTGCCAAAGGTGACGGGTGATCTCTCCGTACCCACCTCTAGACCAGTGGCAGTGCCAGTTAATCTGCCCATACCTGTGCCTATTTACGTTCCAGCCTGCGCTATTTCTAGGAAGCCGCCCTGCCCCTCCTGTCCCTGGCCGGGGAGGGAGCGCGGGCGACTGCTCGCTCCCAGCGGATCGGGCTCTCGGGACACGCGCTGGCTGCCGGGGCCGCTCAGCAGTGAGGAGGCAGAGCCGTGGCCGTGCAGCGGCGGCCTCGGGCCGTTCCCCTGGCTCCGAGCCCGCGGTGACAGCTGTGTCACCCCCGCTCCGCTCTCTCCCGGGATGCGCCAGCGATCCCCGCCGCTAACAGCCGCCGTGGCGACGGCGGCTCGTTAATTAATTAGCGCGTTTCTTCCCTTTCCTTCCTTGCGTTCCCCTGCAGCCCCGCCGGCCCCTCGCCGCTGCCGCCGCCCGGCCGTGGCGGCCGCCGCCGGGGCCGGCTCCCATCCGCCATTATCCTTTGTTCGCGGCGCGGCGGCGGCGGGGATGTTGCAGGGCTCGGCTCCATCTTTAAAGCGGGCGCCCCTCCCGCGGGCGGTGCAAGGCCGGGCCCCCGCGTCCTGCCGCCCGGCGGCTCCCCTGGTCCCCGCCGGGCTCCATTTCCTTCCCTCCCCCCCGCCCCTGTTTGCTGGGCGCCTTCCTCCTCTTACCGGTTACCAGGCTGCTCCGTCACTGCTTTCGTTCGCGCCTAGGATCTCGCCGCAGTTTTATTCTCTCCCCCACGTAACACACCGCGTCAAACTACACCTCCGCCGCGTCACTCACACACACACAGGCGCTCCCAGCCCGGCGACAGGCAGGCAGCGGCCGACTGAGGAGCGCCAGCCAGGGAGCAAGCGCCGAGCGCGCCGCGGCCCGCACGGAAAACGCCGAGCGCTCACGGAAAACGCCGAGCGCCCGGCAGGCGGCGGGAACGGCCGAGCGCGCCGCCGGCTGCCGCGGAAAGACCCGAGCGGACGCGGAAATGAACGAAGCAGCCCAGAGGGGGGCGGAAGGAGCCGAGCGGCCGCGGGAAGGCGCGAACGGCGCTTCCGCCTGGGGCGGCCCGCGCGGAAAGTACCGAGCAGGGCGGCCCTGGAGGGGGGGCGATGACGCGCGCCCCCTTTACCCCTCCGGACCCCGCCGAGGCGGCCGGAAAGTCGCGAGCGCGCACGGAAGCGGCCGAGGCGTCCCGGGGAAGGGTGGGGGGCGCGGAGCCGTCCCCCCCGAGACAACCCAAGCCCTCCGAGGGGCCCGCACCCCCCGAGTTGGTTCACCAAGCACGTCCACACGCACACATCTGAGCCCCGGGGGGCCTGTCGCCCCCTGCCCCGCAGGGCTTCCCCCAGCCTGGCGATCCCTTCCCTGGGTGCCCCGTTGCCCAGACTCCCTTCCTTAAGGCTCGGGTTCTCACGCCAAGCCCCAGTCACCCCTTGTCTTCACAGGCGCGACGTGGCAGGTGAGGTGCCATAGTGAGGTCATGCTGCCTGCCTCTCCTCAATGCCTCGACTCTGCCCAACATCCATCACCCCGCCATGTGGTGAAGTGCACGTGGCCTTCAGGCTGCTCAGCCTTCCTCTGCTGCCTGGTTTTCACTCTGGGCTGGGACTCCATTCCACTCCCTGCCCGCTCTGTCCCTGTGGCCTGCCAGGCATGGCACCCCAAACCAGGTGCAAGGTGGACACTGCTCTGCTGTGACACAAATATCCCTGTGAGATATCCCCAGCCCTGAGCAACTGGCTTCCAGTGGTGCTGGAGGTACAGACCCATTTCTGCAGAAGAGCAGATACCAGGTGCCAAATCTCTAAAAGATTTTTTTTTATCTTTTTTATCTTTTAAAACTGAGGATTTTTAACATTAGACAGGTAAATTTCTAGGAAAGGTTTTTCAAAGAGTTGATGCCATCACAGAGCAGGGAACAGGCCAGTGGTGCTCTGGCTGGGTGAGTCTAGCTCCATCTTCTCTGGTTCACAAACACAACTGAATGCATCCAATCATACACACTGGAGAATGACCTGCTTGAACTACAACCGGATAAAAAGTATATACAGCCTTGAAGAAACGACTTTCCACTTCACAAAACCTCAAGATGGCACTACAGAACAAGATTTGAAGCTCCTAATCTGGTTCATTTTTGCAGCCAGCCTAGCACCACCACCCATGAGGCAGCACCACGAGGTCGTAACTGCCGCAGATGACGCATCGGACAACACCGGTGCAGGGTTTAAATTAATTCTGCTCTTGTCAAGTCTTGTTTGCTCGAGAAGGTTGAACTGATTTCACTTACTCTATCTAAAACCATCTAAAGTTAGCAGACAGCACAGAAAGCAATTGCAGGTTTACCATGCATTTGGTTTTGTTGGTTACAGTTATTCTAAAATAAAGTGGAAAAATCCAACAAAAGCACCACCTTTGACATATATATATATAAAGGCAGCTCATGTTTAAATGGTAAAACATTGCTGTATTGACAACGCGCACTATAGTTTGGGCCACAGCTCATTTTCTGCTTCTGCTGCAGTTTTCCCTCTGCCCTGCCGCAGACAGGAGCTCCAGGGTTGCAGCACGATGTAGCCTTGGCTGCCACCCTCCCTGTGCCCGCTTCTCCCCCGGGTGCTGTGGACTTGCACTGTGCCTTTGGCTCCTATCCCATCCCAGCTGCAGTGTACGGCTGACAATTTCAGGACATTATCGTCTCTTTTTAGAGTTTGATAGGATTTGAAGGTTCATTCCACTAATAAGACTTTTATAACTTCTGTTGGGAACAGAATTTTTCTGCCATTTAAAGCTCTGCAGAAAGGTGAGAATTCTGCAATCAGTGTTTGTAATTCGCTCTATTCATTGCCATTGAATGGAAACGCTTCTCACCTTAAATCGCCGGTAGTGGTGTGAAAGGCTTGACTCACAATCACGTCCTTCTCACTTCACTAGATACTGAGGTAGAAGGTTGGTTTTGATCATGTTCTGACAGTCGCCCCGTTGCATAAAGGTTTAATATTTTACTGTGTGTTTAATAAAGTTTGTTCTATGCATTTAGTTACCATATACAGATGTAAATCAAAGTCAGCAGTTAAAATATATTATTTAACTCAGCTAAAACATGGACACTTTGCTGTGTGGATTTAAAAGTTTACTGAGACTCCTGTTTTTTTTCAAGGAGTGCTTCTAAGATCAAGGAGTAAGGAATTGGCCATTGTGCAGTAAAGTACTTTCTGTGTGAAAATGCATAATGATCAGAACAAATGTAGCCATCTGAGTGTCTCTTGTTCGACTCACACATTTCTTTACCTGTTCTCCCATCCTTCTCTTTCCTCTTTGTGCTAATATTTGTGTTGTATAAGCTGCTTTTACTCCTGCAAATGACCAAACCCATATATGTTCTCCACCTGAGCATGTTTCCCAGAACTGGATTGCTTGCCCTTGTGCAGCAAACATGAAGAATCACAGCAATAATCCTTTAAGGGAATAAACTCAGGTCCTGAAAAGGCAGCTAAAATGCACTAACCAGGTCTCAGTGAATGGTTCCCATCAGAAACATAGGCAACACCTTCAACCCGAGTGATGGGAGTGCTGCTGGTCTCATAGGCCAGCTAGGACTGCCCTTACATAGCTCTGATCCAGCTGCCTGTTTAGGGCTGATACTCTGGAGCCCTGATGATTCTTGCTAGACCTGTTCTCCCTCACATCTTTCTGGTCAGCTTCTCAGTGTGTCTCTGAATGTCTGTCAGCTCACTGATGAGTTTTCAAAGGGCACCTTGCAGTGGTGGCTACTTCTCTGCCAGACAGCGCAGGCTCCCTCTGTAACAGACAACTCAAGAGAGCAATTTATCTCCAACTAGAACAGATACCTTGGATAGGCCAGATGCTTGAAGAGATTTGAGATTGTGCCCAGTGTTGTGTGTCTTTGGCATCTTCATCTCTTGCCCTGTTGCTGAGGTGACCATACATGGATGGGAGCTGGATTCATCCCTGACTTACACTGGCTCAGTGGCAGGGCTAAGTGAGCATCTCATACACAACTGCTGTGAAACCTTCTGACAGCTGTTTTGCACATTCCTCCTTCCCTTACATGTTTTCTGGGTTGGTTGATTTGTTTGTTTTGGTTTGTTTTTTTTGTTTGTGGTTTTGATTGTTTTGTTTTGATTTTCACCACATCCAAGCAAAATTGGGACACTAAGTAAAACTGGAACTTCTTTGGAAAGCAGGATTCAAAGTCTGAGCTGCAAAGCCCCCTTCCCTCGCTGATGTCTGTGGATTCCTTCTGCTGCAGCCTCCTGGGGGATCTGTAGAAAATGGGATAGTAATCGTGTGCCAGTTACCCACAGAGTCCAACAGGGACAGGAAGGCTTGGGGACTGAACTGCAAGGCTCAGCAGTTTTCTTCTCCATCAGCTAAAGTTTGCTTGATGATGAGTGAAACCCAGCAAGATTAATTACTTTCTTAGAATTATGCCTCAGAAGCGAATTCATTAGTTTTGCAGCTTCCAGGTTGGTTAACCTGGGCAGTGGACTCCTCACACATAGCACTGCAGGTCGATTGCCCATGGCCCAGGGTTTGTAGAGGCTAACAAGTGACTTAGAGATGACAAAAGGTTTGTGCTTGGCTATAAGGTGTGGCAGAGAAACAATGCATACAGTGCAATCTGGAGTGGTTGACGCTGCTGACACTGGTAGCATGCAAGGGAATATTTACTGTGGAAACACAGATGCATGTGCATTTTCAGTCTACACACAGCTGTAAAGAGAGCACCTCAGAAGTATTTTTTACAGGCCACAGTCATCTCTGGGATGTATAACAAAATAATCTTTCAGCATCAAACTCACTGCCAATTTCTAGAGGACCAGCATGGTCTTCCAGTGCAGAGATACAGAGTGTATTGTACATATATGACATTAAACATCGTATTGTGGGGAGAAAAAAAAGGCAGGGCATGCTCTTGGGCTTTGCAGCTCTGTTCATTAATGGCTATTATCCCAAGCATAGGGAGAAAAGGAGAGTACTTGCAAATAATGAATGTGGAAGGGGACAGATGTTGCATTAGACAGTTAATAAAGCATCCAGCACTTTTCAGTGTAAGGAGGATTGTGTTGCACTTTCCATCCTATACAAAAGGAGCAACTAATTTTAAAGCAGATGTAGGTGAAGGTAGGTGGTGCCACCATACCCTGTGATGGACGTGGACATCCAGTAGCACAGACAAAATGCTGAACGGTTGATAGCTTTCTGAGGAGAAGACGAAAATAGGTGTTATTCTGAAAACCAATGACAAAGACATGTCAGTCCTCCATTTGGGTCTCTGCTTCTGAGATAGATGGAGGCTTAACTTCAAACTCCTGTACAAGAGCAGTCTTCTATCATTTCATAGCCTCTCAGGGACCAGCTAAAACTGCTTACTCATCAGGATAAGGACAAAACCCTACAGGTTTAGCATCTGCCACAGAGAACAAGATTCACTGGTCTCCCTAAGCACTTTATTACAGAAGTAGGTCTAAATTCACAGTTAACGCAGAACAAAGCAACCAAAAATAGAAATGGTTTTTCACCATCATCCCACTTAAAGTTAATGAACTGCAGCTCAGGTCTGCCCTCACCACTCTCGGACATCCATCATTGCTAAAAGTAATAAATCTTCCTGGCCAAATACAGGCTTTACAAGCAGGCAGATTGCATGCTCAATTAGTCCAAGGAAATTGGTCACTTTGCTTAACCCCCGCTGTTTGAAATATGGAGCCCTGCTGCTGTAGCATCCTGCCAGAGCAGGACCACACTTCTTCCTCTGACAAGCAGCCTGGAAGGGGAAATCCTCCATCCCGAGCCAGGGACAGCCATTCCCTGCCATGACTCCACCTTGTGTGGGGCACAGGAGGTTTGCAGCCTGCTGCAGCGGAATTTGCCCACCCTGGGTGGTGTAGCAATGAATTTCTGAGCACTAAAGAACAGACCATTTCTGAAATACCAAATACCACCCCCTCCAGAAGCAGAGGGGATGCTTCAAGGGCAGGAGTGCAGGAACAGGAGAGCACAAGCAGCTTTTTGACACTTTGACAATGTGCTGTGTTGTCTAAGCATAGCCAGTAAAAGAAGTCTGGCTCCCCAAGCACACTGCAGCAAGCCCAGCCTAGCCCACTGTCTGAACAACTCCATGCAAACTAGGGAAAAGTCTAGGCTCTCCATTCAGTTAATGAAAAATGCCTATTGAAAGTAATTGTTTTCTTGCCACTATAGCTTTGCTTTGCTTTGACTTCCTCAAGCTGAACCTCTTCTCACATTGCTTGACCTCTGCTTAATGGCCACTTGACCATTTCTGGGCCTTGACATTTTTTCTGAGTTAACTGTGAGTTTAGACGAAAGTCTTCTCACTACAATGACATCCTAGCTCACATTGTCCCCTTGGATCCTGGGGGGCTCCACTCTTTATCCAAGGATAAAAGATTAACTGTGTTCCCACTAAACCCCTTTCCTGACAGGCTGCTGCTTTTGCCTCTCTCTTTGTCCCATAGTGAAGGTGGGACTCAGGTACAGCCTTTTGGCCTCCCTCCTTCTCTGTGCTGCTTTCCTTGCCTGGGATCGACAGATGACGGCTCTGCAGAGCTTGGTTATTGTTATTCCATCTTATGGCAAGTCCCTCGTGTCAGATGTCAGCAAAACTGCTTTGGGCTGAACCTCTAAAGGTCACATAAGCTTTGAAGAGCATCTTGCGACAGACTGTCACAAAGAAGGCAGAACCAAAATGAATTGCTGACAAGGGAGGGGCTTAGACATGCTATAAATACCTGGTTATGCTCCAAACAATGGTGACTTTTTTCTTGTCTGTTAAGCCCTTTTATCACATACTTCATGGCTTGTTGGCCTGGATATACTTAAAACCTTTCTGTTGCTTTAAGAGCTAGAAAAAAGTGATGACTATATTATTAGCACTCATTAAAGTACCAGGCAGAGCAAATATAGTATGAATGGGGTACTGAGGTGGTGTAGATAGGTGCTGCAGGTAACATCTGGGACCCTGCATGCCAGGTAGCAATTGCTGTCATAAGCATGAGGGGGGGACTTCAGGCTTCCCAGTAACCCACTAGTTGAAAAGCTCTTCCTTTCCAATGGGAATGGGATTTCGTCTGCCACAGATGGAAGAAAAATTTATTGGATAAGGTGTGGTGGAAGTCAAAGATGAAATGAAAACCCAAATCAAACTCAGTAACTACTGTTGAAGTGACAGGAGGAGGACAAGGGAAAATTATCAGGGAATAAGTCTTGGGAATACTCTCGACTTTGGCTCTGAGTGCCTGCATTTTAGCTTAAGGGTGACTGCTGATAGTGGTGTATTCTACATCACTCTGCTGGTAAATACCCCATTTCTATTGGCACAGCCTGCTGGCTTTGAGTCAGTTTTTATAAAATATGATTTAGACTGGCTTTCACAGTATGAAAAAGCTGCCTTTCCTCCATGTGAGAAGCTGATAAACTATAATTTGGTGAATAATTTCAGTGGTGGCAGAAAGAGGAGAGTCTGCATGTGGTGCTTGGTTTCAGGATCTCGCTGTCTTGGCTTAATAAATACTATGTATGTTCAACAGCTTCAATTTTTATCATGTCCATTTATTATAAAGTAAGATTGCAGGAGTTGTGGGAAGGAGAGGGAGGTTATTAGGAAGAGAAAAAACAGTGGAAACATTTAAAAAGTAGTACAGGTCGATCTGAAGCAAAATACAGGCAAGAAAGAGGGTGGGAAGAGAGGAACGATTGCCATTAGCCTGCTGCAGTTTCCATCACAGGCACGTGCTATCTATTACTAATTTAGCTGCACGAGGGAGCCACAATTCCTTTAAAACATGCCAGGACTCCAGTCTGTCTCTCAGTCTGTAATATCCAAACAACAAATTGGGTCCCAGCTGGGCTGTGTTTATCAGCTTAAAAAGAACTGATTTTCTCTTCCCCAGTCAGGAGGAAATCATTGTCTGACAACATGAACTGAGATCAATGCTCTCTCTCAAACTCCCTGGACATCCAGGTACCGATTTTGGCTGCTCTGCAGTCTTTAACTGTGTCCTGTAACTGGTGGCACATCCCCATTGTCTGTCCTCATTTCCAGCACTCATCCCCATTGTCCATCCCACTAGCAGAGTCCATCATCACCTTTTATCCACCACTGCCATCTTCTACACAACTAATTACGCCTTGACCTGTCTGCCCAGATACACTGGGTTATGTGAAAAGTACTCCAAGCTGATTTGAATTGCACTTAAACCAACAAGAAAGAAGCTTTGGTTCAAATAACTAGGTTCAGCCTTTAGAAAGAAGCTTTGGTTCAAATAACTAGGTTCAGCCTTTTTTCTGTGTTATTCTTGCCTATTGTCTTTCAGGTCGATTTTCATGGACTGCTAACTATTAAAGCATGGTGATTTGTACAATACTTCCACTAGCTTTGCTATTATGTGTATGTAAGAATGAGATATTTTATCTAATCACAAGTATTTATTTATCCAATTATATAACATATTTACTTGTGTAGCTATATAACATATAATTTAATTTGTTCTATGAAAATAGTGAGCCTTCCTTACTAGATTTGTGTCAAACCAGCAGAACATAAATTGGAATTCAAATAAAAAATCACATTACTTTAAAGTATTCTTATTTAACTATTGATAAAATAGCTCAGATGGGCACAGTGCAAATGCCAGTAAAATTGGCATTTACAACAGCCCTATTAGACAGAAGGGAATTGGACTGAGAAAAACAAATTGATTTTTTTTCTACATGAAGCTTGAAGTAAAATCTGTGTAGAGAAGGGATCTACTAATTTAAAAAATCCTGGTCAGTTAACTGAGGGGTAACTGTTTGTTTTCTCCCTTCATCTCTCCTGTGGTCTGAAGGAGCAGCCTCCAGCCCTCAAGACCCCTGTCTGATCTGGTGGCCTCCCTCTTGGGACAATGGCCTTCAGTTCCAGTGGCACATGCCACCTCTGGAAACACTCTCAGCAGCATTTTCAGTGTTTCCCCATGGACTCCTGATGCTACCAGTGTTTAGTGTTTCCAACCTACAGCTACAACCAAGAGGCCTGAGACACTTGTGATTTCCAGGGAGCCACAAGGCAGCATCTGACTGCAAAGCACTCTGTTGGTGGCTGGCTGGCCTGTGCTGGGTTTGTACCTCCTGGCTGAGTTTGGGGCTGCAGAGCAGCGAGGAGCACAGTGCCTCATCCTGCCCAGGCAGCACGAGCGGTGACGCCAGCCCCGCGAGGCTATTGACTCCAGAGCTCTTTGGCAAGATAACTATTGATTGCCTCCCTCTCTTTTCCCCCTCCCTTAGCTGGTAAGATTTGATATAAATGAGTTGCCATGCAGCGCTATATACCAAAGGGGTATTATACAACAGGGAAAAGGCAAAGCCAAGCATTTGGCTGAGTTTAGGCTGTTGTGTGCCTTTCCAAGCACAATAAAATTAACAGTATTATCTCTGTGTGTGTGCTAGCACTTGCAGAAGGCTAATGGTGTCAAAACAGCAAAAGAAAATGGGAACAGGTTTAGGAAGACAACAGTGTTATCCCTAGAAGAGAAGATTTGTGGTTTAATTTGAATTACATCATGTTGGAATGACTCTGGCCTGGATGGAGAGTAAGTTATTTCGAGAGAGGAGCTCTCCTGCCCATTTCCATCTGTAGGAAGAGATTAAGGAGGACAGCAGCAAGGATGCTGCTGGAAAGCAGCACGTGGTGACCCGAGGTTGCTTAGTGGAGAATATTTCCTCACTTTTATCTAGCTCTGGAGCATCTGAAGCCCTCTGCCCACCATACCTGTCTCAATGTGCTAAATACATTTAGCTCTTCTGGGGGCATAAGCAATGTAAATGTCCATGGCAACAATTAGGATTCTTTTATGGATGCTTTTAGCAGAGAAGGAGCAAAACGGACACTGTCTATTCAGGTGTCTATTCAGGCTTCTCCATGAAATTTGGAGTATCCACTGAAATGCATCAGGATTAATCTTGATTTCTGCAAAATGGAAATGCAGTAGGAAGGTTGTAGTTTGCAAAACCATAGCTCCTGAGCACAGAATTTCATGCTCCTCTCATTCTCTAGGCTTGCCTTCATCATCACTTCCATCAGGGTTGCAACATCGACTACAACATGTCAAATAAGAAGGTGGGATAAATATCCCAAAGCTGCTTTTGGCTTCAAGACTTGGCAGCCCTTATGGTTACTGCGATTTGTGAGGAATGGGAGGGATCATAAGTACAGTAAGAAAACAATGCAACACGGTGCCATTTCAGTGCCAGAATTCCATGGGTTGGCTGACACAAATATTTCAGCCAGGAAGAATCATGAGAGCCACAGAAGCCCAAAACTGCAAGTGAAAGCACCATGCTAGAGCACTAACTGGCAGTTCACAGGAACATGCTTCTATAAAGCACAGCACTGGAGATCTTTTAGAGCACACCAACCCCAGGCCAAGAGCACTAACTCCAGGTTAAACAGCTGTCAGGTCCAGATAACCTGGGTTATCTTCATCTGCAGAGGGTGCTGGGCTGGATGCCAGTTACTTACTTAACCAAGTTAGAATTCAACTAATGGTGCCTGCTCTGCTAGGCACCCCAGGACAGACACCTTGGAGAAGAGGTCTTTTTTTTTTTTTTCCCAGCACTGATTTCTTTGTGCTGAATCTCTGCTTGCTAAGGACACCTCTCTTCATGTGAGCTGCTACTCATCCATGAGCCCGTCAGTGCTTTGGAGCAGTGTCTGCTGTGCCTGCATTTAGAATGAGAGCTCAGCTGCCAAAAATCCTGATAACGGTGTTCTTTGATCATTTCTTTCCCCATCATTCCTCTCATGTCATCTCTGGGGGGAGGCATCTCAATTGATGAAAGGTTTTTAGGCAGAGGTGATATTTCTGATCTAAACAAAGGATGCAGTTGGGAAAAACAGGCAGACTTTGGGTTGAGCATTTCTCCATGCTGCTGTGCAGTGTGAGGCAGGGGTGGCTGCCAAGTAGCCTGAAGGACGCCAGTGGACCCAAAATTCCTCCATCTGCTTTTAGTGCAGCAGTGGGTCCAATGCAGTCAGCACCTTTCCCTGCAGATCTGGTCTTGCTTTTAGGAGGGCAGGAGTAGTTTTGCATGTCAAGGCTTTGGAAGCTGGGAGGGACAGGGGTGACTTCTGTAAGAAACTGCTAGAAGCTTCCCCCATGTCCGATAGAGACAGTGCCACCTGTCTCCAAGATGGACCCACTGCTGGCAAAAGCCGAGCTAATCAGTGATGGTGGTAGTGCCTCTCTAATAATATATTTAAAAAGGGGACAAAAATTGCTGTGCAACAGCAGCCGGGAGAAAGGAGTGAGAATATGTGAGAAACAACTCCGCAGACACCAAGGTCATGAAGAAAGAAGGGGTAGATGTGCTCCTGGTGCCAGAGCAGTGATTCCCCTGTAACCTGTGGTGAAGACCATGGTGAGGCAGGCTGTCCTCTTGCAGCCCATAAAGGTTAATGGTGGAGCAAATACTGGCCTGCAGCCTGGGGAGAACCCCATGCCAGAGCAGATGGATGCCTGAAGGAGGCTGTGACCCTGTCAGAAGCCAGTGATGGATCTCTCCTATGGACCTATGGAGAGAGGACTCCATGCTGGAGCAGGTTTGCCGGCAGGACTTGTGACACTGTAGGGGACCTACTTTGGACCAGTCTGTGAAGAACTGCAGCCTGTGGAAAGGACCCATGTTGGAAAAGTTCATAGAAAACTACCTCCTGTCACAGGGATGCCAATCTAGAGCAGAGGAAGAGTGTGAGGAGTCCTCCCCCTGAGTAGGAAGGAGCAGCAGAGACAGTGTGTGATGAACTGACCACAACCCCCATTCACCATCCCCTTATGCTGCTGTTGGGGAGGATGTAGAGAAATTGAAGTGAAGCTGAGACCAAGAAGGAGAGAGGGATGGGGGGAAGGTGTTTTAAGATTTGGTTTTACTTCTTATTATCCTACACCGATTTGATTGACAATACATTAATTTCCCTGAGTCATCTGTTTTGCCCATGACAGTAACTGATGAGTGATGTCCTTGCCCTTATCTTGACCCATGAACTTTTCATCATATTTTTTCACCCTCTCCAGCTGGGAAGGGGTGTGGTTTGGTGGGCACCTGCTGTCCAGCCAGTGTATACCCACCACAGAAAGACAGAGCCCAGGCAGAAGCAGGACCCTGCTTCCCTCATCCTTCCTGCAGCCATCCCCATTCCAGGGGCCAGAGGAGCCTGGATGGGGGTGTGAGGTGAACTGGGAGCTCTGTGCCAGGGCACACTGCTCTGCTCCCCCTTGAAACACCCATGTGAACACCATGCCCAGTGCTGCACGGGATGGGGCTGCCACCCTGCTGGGATGCCAGCACTGTCTCCCTCCTCGGCTCCATGAGGCAGCTTCTGCGAGACCAAGATTGTTGTATTTTTTTCTTCTTTTAAATCTTCCAAACAGGAACTTATGTGCAGCCTAAGCAAAAAGTCCTGAGGCTGCAACTAGCAGAGGAAAGAGCTGTAATGACTGTATATGTTTAACGACAGATCGTAAATGACTGGTGGTGCGTCAGCTGGAGGTCTTCAGCAGAGCAAGACTTGATCTCAAAATGGTAGCTGCCACCCGTTATCTGCAACGAAACAAATGGAAATAGTTTCTTGTCTTTGCCTGATGTCTTTTTAATGTTCCAGATTTGGAGACTTTCCTTGTTCCCGTGAAGCAGACTGTGCTGACAAAAGGGAAAATGCCTCGCAGCTGCCTCCTGGGAGGTGACTGGTGCTGCAAGTGCAGCCTGAGTGCTCCTGGGCTGCTTTCTGGGGCTTGGTCTCAGCTGGGCTCCTGCTGCCCTCCTTCACTGCAGCCAGGAAAGGTGAAGCTCTAAAGACAGAGACATTCTCCTTCACCTCTTGATCCTTCACCTCTTGCTCCTTCCTGACTCCTTGTGCAGCGAGCACTGTCCCGAGGGGATGGGTAAGATGACAGACTTCTCAACCAAACACGGGTACCAGCAATGACACCTGCTGAAACCTCGGTCAGACCAGGTTGTTTCTGTTGCCTTTAACTTTTCTTCCTACATTTGACCTTATTCACCTGCAATTGTGGTCATAAGAGTAATTTCTTACTGTGTGTTTTCTCTTATGCTGTCTGTGGAGTGATACAAACAGTGCATTTTCTGACCAAGTCAGGGAAAAAAGATGTAGTTCGTATCAGTCCAGATTGTTTGGTTGGTACAGACCCCTGTGACTTTGAATTATTTCACCGTTGTTAAAAAAATACATCTACATCCAATGCAACAACAACAAAAAAATCTGTTTTGAAGAAAAATGAATATGTTTTGATTTTTTGCTGTTTGCTCTGTCACTGCAAACACTCTGTAAGGGTCGTATAAACACTGGGGACTTCAGACACTTACTTTTTGAGTGTTGATTTTGAAGTGGTGTCCATCCAGTGCTTGTCCCTGGCTTGTCAACCAGGGCCCAGTCCCAGCACAGTGCTGGGTTCTCTTCCCAGGTGCAGCCAGGATGGGGTCTGCCTTTGGGGAGGTCTGTGGGGGGAATGTTGGTTACCCCAGCACGGCTGCCCCTGAGCAGCCCCGCTTCACATGCATTATCAGGGCAGAGCTGAAGATGGCAGCAGGAATTTGGTTTCTGTCACCACACTTTGTCTCCTTGGTTAGCACAGCTGCCAGAGACGCTGCTGTTGAGTTCGGGTAGGGCTGTGATATGGGTTTGATTGCATCACCCCTGGGGTCACTGCAGAGAAAGACAAACTTTTCTTCCCTTGCATTTAACCCTACTTCATACACAAAGAACACTGAAGAAACCCAGAAATCTCCATGTGGGTCCTGAACTTAGGCAATTGCCTTTTCTAGGGATCCCCCATCTGGTAGGGGTATCACAGGCTGCAACCCTGGACTCATGAACTGTCTGCTCATCTGCACTCCTGGCCAGAGATGCTTCTCCATGCTATCTCTGATGGCTTTCAGGAATGGGCACTGCCACAAGATTTGCAGTGCACAGCTAGAAAAAGAAAAAATAAAATAAAATCAAGAAAAATATGTATTTTGCATACCAGACATCTTACTCAGAAAGGCTGATCGCCAAGGGGTGGCTGAAGGTGGCTGGGGAGGGAGCACTGTGAATAGCCATGGGTGCTGGGTTTTTTGCCTGCTACCAAAGGGGGATTTCAGCATGAGATCTGCCCATTTTATAGCAGTATGCAAGGGAGGAATACCTGGTGCTCTGCCAAGTACGCAGTTGTGAGCACTAGACTCTCAAGCCAATGAGAGAGTGGCCAAGGAAGACAGCAGGAAGTTTATTCTGCATCTTAATTTATAGATATTTCCTTAATCCTCTCACAGACCTCATCCGCTCGAGAGATCAGGTTCATATGTCATCTGTAATGTCTCCTTCCAGACAAACAGCACCACAGCATCTGCAATTTCCATAAGTGTGTTTGCACTTTGAAGATGGAGATACATGGGATGCTCCAGCACAGCTTGCTTTTAAGTGCCACGAGATTTGCCTCGTCAACGTGAAGGTCTATTTGCTGTTCAGTGCACACTGGTATTAGTTTCAACTTTCTCAGGTGCATCAAGAGAAGAAGAGCCCATTGCTCTGGGAAGACACTGTCAGCTGATGCATTGCCCAGATCTTCACTTAGAAGGCAGAAATTGAAAGGAGGCCTCTATAAATAAATAAAAATAAATAAATAAAGCAGCCTTATAAACTTTACATAATTTCCTAGGTTTCATTCATTTTGCTGTAATTTTACACGTGTCTTCACATTAAGTGCTTATATTGTCAGAGGAGCACTCAGGATAAGTAATGTCACTCAGCGAGTCACAAATGGAAGCCATGTCGGCTGGCGTTGCAAAATGGATCTATAACTGGCTTTTTGTCCCTCAGTTTGAGATGATCTAATTCGATTTCAGTGATTTACAGCTAGGAGGATGCTGCTCACCGTCCTCCCACTCCCCCTGTGCTCCTGGGCTCTCTGTCTTCTCTTCTGAATGTCCCGGCTTTTGAAGGTAATTAGTGTCTGAAAGGGCACTGCGTGTATCCTGCCTAAACTGAATTGTATACCAGCAACTGCAAGAGGGAATTTTTTTTCCCTGTCCTTGGTGACATCCCAGGATAACAAGTATCATTCATGCCAGCCCTGAATTCGGAGATCATGGTGAAACTGCATTTGTAAGAAAAATGAGCGAGGTGTTTGGGGCGAGTTCTGGAGCCTTGCAAGAATTTACTGCTGCAACACGGAGCTGCTGGTGTCCGCAGTGGCACCTGGTGCCAGCCCAGGCTACTGCTGCTCCACGGCCTCCTCCCTGCCTGTTTGGTGACCTGCTGTAGCTCTGACACAACACCTCCCACATCGGGGGGTTTTGGTGTGTTTCACTGCACTTTGGGTCAAAGCTGTGACATGCAAAAATAAACCACCTATAAAATCTCACAAGCTCCTACTTGGGCGAAGAAGGGATCAGTGCTTAATGTGCTATGTCTGATTTAGCAAAAGAGGTGTTGCAGCTCAGTATCAGATGTGATTAATATTGAGATAACCATGCATGTGTGGCAGAGCGCCAACACACTCATCTGTATCCATGTAGTTTAAGGTCTCCACAGCCTGGCCAGTAACTGTCACTGGCAGTGGAGAGGCAGCAGCTGCCGATAAACCCTGTGGACACCTGAAAGCTGGGGTTCTGCCCAGCTCACCCCAACTAGGAGCTAGAGCACCAGCACACAAAACCCATTTGCATTAACAGCACAGGCTCCCCCATGCCCATGCTGGTCACTGCACCTTCCTGGACCATAGCTGCTTGCAGACTGTGTGTCAGTCTGGGCTGTGGGGCAGAGGGCACCTGTGGGGTTGGGTACGAGCTACTGACCAGCTGCAGCATCCCAGTGACATTGGTTTTGGCATGCAAAGAACTCCCAGAGTTGCTGGGGTGGAAAGTGCCCTATGAAAGGAGAGATGATCAGCCCTAGTCATGCTCATCCCACAGATGCTCACATTGCTGGCTCTTGTGAACAGCCCCAAGTAAGCTCCAGCTAGACCTCGTGGGCCAGGATTTTAGGAAAAAATGTGCAGAGCTTTGTGCATCCCGTGCTTCAGCCGCCCACCAGGCCCTCATGCTATGCTCCCCTAAAATGTGGGCAAAATCTGCTGCTGGTTGTCAGCAGTGTGAGGACAGGCAGATTTTGGGTCGCTTGCAGCTTCCAGGCACCCTCATCCCTTGCTGCATCGCTCTCAAGTCATGAATATATGTATTAACTATAGAATAGTCTTAAGCAAACATTTATCTTGCAGAGCAATGGCCACTGTTAAAGACTCCAGGGATGGATGTTTAGGAAATCAAGCTTGTTCAAGCACAGAGCTGGAAATGAGAACATTCTCACAATAGTATTTTCCTTGGGTTAACAGTTTCCAAATAAGCAGGTGAAACAGTCTGAGGTGATTAAAGCAATAGAGAAGACCACTTTTGTTATATATATAATCACCTTTGCTCCTCTTTTGTGTGCCAAGCGATTTTCTCAGCAGGATCTATTATCTATTTTTAGACAACACTAGACTTTTTTTTTTTTCCTTTAAAAAAAAATTAAATCAGCTTTTTAATCTTTTTGTGTCAATTGGATAGAATGTAATAGCAATTGTGTTTGGTAATAGTTTCCCCCTTTCCCCAAGCACTTCTTTGCTTTTAATTGCCTTAATTGTTCTAATTTGAATAAATCTGGTATCACACCTTGCCTTGTGGAAATTTGCTGAGGATCTGCATTGTTCGGTGGGGACTCACTCCTTCAGACCACTCTGTCAGCTCTTGTGGGTAGGGGGGGATAGGTGGGAAACTCTGAGCATTTGTACCCAGAGGGTACAACAGCTGGACCTCTAGGATCTCAACTCTATTTCACTCCTGCTCTGACAAGAAGCAGTCACCTCCTCCTGTCCCCTGGCTGGTCCCCATCATCTCAGAGAGATGAAGTTTTGGGTGAAATGAGACAACTCTTAAAATACACATGTGCTGTTCTTGACCACTGCGACTTTTTCTAGTGGTAGATGAAGCTCTGGGGTTCCCTTCTGCAGGTTTTCCTCTCCTTGTGCCTGAGAAGAAGAAACCAATTTCAAATGCTGGTATTAAGTGACAGAAAGCAGAAGCAGCCTTTTTCAATGGCTCTTGGCTCGGCTACCCTCAGCCATCTCCTCACTTTGGGGACAAGAGATGGCTGCTTGTCAAAGCAGACACCTGAAGCCCTGAGGTGCCCTGTCTTGGGGAGCTGCACACCCTCTGCTGCTGCTCCACTTCAGGTGACAGGCAGGCAGGCAGGCAGAAGGGAAAGGTCTAATTTAGCATCCTCATGCATTTTATCAGTGAGACAAGATAATTTCACCCTGGGAAAATACATCCCTCCATTAGTCCCTGGACCTCAGTGGGGCATCCTTGCCCCACTGAAAGAGGAGAAACACCTCTCTCGGTGCAGATGTGTTCATGATGGAGCGGGAGCTGATGCAGCCTGTCAGGTACACGATGGGGCGGAGAAGAGCCTGATAAATGATTTCATATAGACCACTTGGAAAACAGTCTCCCGAGCAGCCCAGATGAGAAGGGCTCCCTTGGGAGCGCTGGGAAATGAGTGCTCATCTGTCAGGGATGTCTTTAGGAGAAGGTGGAGACAGCCCTGGGCTGCCTCCTGTGCTCTCCAACCCTGACGAGGGGGACCTGTGGACGGGGATGGGTCCTGCAGTCCCATGCAGGGTGCTGTCTGCATTGGGAAGCTCAAAATCCTAGGAGGAGGTAGAGAGGGGATTTATTGCCAAGGAAATTGTGCCCAGAAGGTACAGGGCAGTTCACAGAGTCAGTCCTCGCACTCAGCCTCTCTCCCCATGCCCCTCAACTTCAAAGCTGCCTGGGTGGAGGGGTGCTCTTTGGGTTAAATTACCATGGGTGTACTTGTCAGCTCTGGTGTCACCGCCTGCTTTTATAGAAAATGTGTTATTGGGAAATAAAGAAGGAGAGTGCTACATGATTATTGGGGAGGAAAAAAGGTTACAGTAGAAAAGGGAATTAAGAGAAAAACAACAAGTTGACCATTATTAGGGAGGGAGATGCAAAGAGATAATGGGAAGGGGGGGAAACAAACATCTAGTACAGTATATTAGACTTTGGTGAGGATGTAAGTATAATATGCTCCACAAGTCCTATAATTGAGAAAATCCATCAAATGTCCTGACAGCTGTTCCAGCATTTCCAGGAGCGATAAAACTTGAATTTATTTCACTTCTGGAAAGGGGGCAGTATCACCTTCTGGCGGCTTTAATGAAATGCCATAAAATTCGAGGAAAAACTGTGCTGTAAAGTAATAAAAAAGGGCAGTCGGCAGCGGGTTGTTTGCTGGAACACTGTTGGAGGGGATGCCACAAGGTGGACCAGCTCCCAACAGCCACAGCACCCAGTCTGAAGGTCCTGGTGGGGATGCTCCATGTTGTGGCCCTGCTCCCCATAGCCACTGTGCCTCTAAGCCATGGAAGCAGAGGTGAGCATGGCTGGGGCTTGGCCCTGGTGGGGACTTGTGCAGGTCGTGGAATAACCAGCACATGCCAAGGTTCAGGCAGAGCTGCAGAAGACCTGGGAGAAGTTTATATGTCTTCCACCAGCTGGCTGGCCCCAGCTCCCAGACTAGCTCAGAGCGGAGAAGGGCTGTGAGTGAGGGCACCAAGGAAAATGTTGGTGGTGGTTTTGCTTATTTGGTTGTTTGAGTTTTTATTTTTATTTGGTAGTTTGATTGGATCTTTGTTTGGTTTCTTGTTTGGTTTTGTTGGTTTGGTTTGGTTGCTGTTTTTTTTTGAACCATGCCATTTGGTGACAGGAGAAAAGGTCACTGCTGCAAAACGCCTCCCCTCATGCAATAGCTGATGGGTAGTGAGCTTGTTTTCCTTTTTAATGTGTTAATTGAAACTAAATTTGTAATACAATGCTTAACTTACTTGAAGCCTCCTGAACTCTACAATTTAGCCCTAATTTGTTGGCAGGAAAGCACACCTTTTGCATACATTTTTCTTTTTGGCTCACCATCATCTCTCACATAATTACTGAGATAGTTTCCTTCCATTGCCTAATTTTCTGTAAATGCTGCAGGCACTTTGGGAGCCAGCATTACTACCCCCAACTGGCAAATATTATGGATCTAGGTAATGTGTTTAAACAAGAGAGGGAGGAGAAGTTTAAAAATAAAAGAGAGGGAAGGAGTGATGCTAGCTGTGCAGAGGGGGCCCTCTCTCCCCCCTGTGCCACTGGCAGGCATCAGGAGCAGGGGTTATGGGTCACACCTTGTCTTCTTTGGGTGACACAAGGGGAAAGTGGCTGGTAAAGCAGAACAAGAGCCACCACCTCCCAGTTAAAGCTTAGTAATGCCAATCAAAAAGCTCAAAGTGAGGCTGTAAAAACAATCTGTCAAACACATGCCCCAGCCACTGCAAAGAGTAAACCACTCTGTAACGTGGTTTCTGCTCCGTGGCCCCTTGTGCTGCTGGCAGCATGGCTGTGGCCACTGCTGTGTTTCTGCCAGCATCTTGCACTCTTGGGCAACTCCTGCAGCTAATTAACCTTTTGCAGAGTAACTGGGTCAGCTGTACAGGGTGAAAAAGAAGTTTGTACTTTGCTTAGACTGTGGTTTCCAGCAGCTTGGCTGGAGGATGAACTCTGGGAGTCGTGCAGGAGAGGGAGTCTGCTGGAGGGGGTCAAACTGAGGGAAGCATCTCACTGCCAGTGTGCATGAGCTGAGGCTGCCCATGCTCCGCAGCACGCTGAGCACTCTCCACCACAAACCAGAAAATGAAAGACAAAAAAGGTCGTCTGTGAAAGGACTACAAAATTCCTAAATGGACTTGTCTTTTCACACCAGCCTATCAATATATAAAGTAGAGAGGCTGAGCCCTGCTGATAAACACGTGTGTTTTATCCTGTGCTCCCAGCCTGAGTCCCTGCTGCTTGCAGAGGCATTGAAACGAGACAAGGGAATGGTCACCTTCAACCTGCAAAGGGAATTCAGAACCCTTTACCCCCAACAGGCAGAAGGCAGCTCGTGACCCAGGCTCTCTGGCTCCGTGCTAAAAGCCTGGCAGCGTGTGTGAGCAGAGCCAGGGCTCCAAATTCTTTCAGCATTAGGGAGGGGATTTCCCATGACTTTGGGGGCTGACACTGAACCACCACTGGGCATGAACGGGGAAGAGCTCACCCTTGGGGGAGGGATGGCTCTGTGCTGGCACCACACTGGGGGAAAAGCCAGCTCCTGCCCAGCTGTGGGAAGGATCCTTTAGATGAACCCAAAGTCTAGATCTCTGTGTAAAGGTTCCCATGACAACCAGTCTGCAAATATTAAATACTTAAAAATCTGGAAGCGCTACTGGTGTGCAAGGCGAACGCAAGAACTCTGGGGCAAGTGGCATCTCCTTGCTCCATCCACAGGGTTAGGACCTGGTCTACACTGGTGACCTGCAGCACTGCTGCTGCCACCGAGCCTGGCAAGACTTCCCCAGGCTGGCAGCAGCCAATTTGCACACTGCACTGCCCATCACCCTGCCTGTTGGTATTGCTGCCCACGGCCTCCAAAAGACACATCCTCCCTGTTCACGCAGTTTTCCACAACAGAAACTGCAGGGCACAAGACCAACCCCTTTGGGCAGCTGCTGACGTCACATTGTCACATTGCTACAGGTACTCCTTAGCGAAGGAGGCGGGGAAACACAGTTTAAGTCAAGATCAAACCTTCTCCAGGCCTCTGCCAAGTGAAATGTAATTTGTGGAGCACTTCAGAGTCATTTCCAATGATTTAGGGTGGGGGAAGCAGACAAAAGAGCGCTGCTGATCTGCCTTCAGCTTACAGCCCTGATGCTGGGAAGCACTCTTTAGTGAAAAGCAAATGCTCTTTGGGAAGTGATCTGTTCAATGATATCTTGATGGAAATTTCTAACCCACTAGAAATAAGCAATCTGTTTTGACCTCCTTGCTTTGTTTCTAGCATGCTGCTTTACCCAAAGGGCATCTCTCAGGTGGCCCTGGCACTGCTTACTGCAGTGAGAATATTCTTCCAACTCAAATGGTACCCATCCTACAGTAAACCAAAAAATACCACTTACAGCAATGCAGGATCTTCACTGGGAGATGCACATTTCAAGCTTAAGGTAGTCACCTCTATTCCCACCAGTCAGCATTAATTTATTGATACAGCAATTGAGTAATGGTGGTGGTACTAAAGGAAGGCAGTGCCAGCACCCAGGCATACGCAGGGAGGTACAGATGGCCTCTGCAGACACAGTGGAGCTTTAACAGCACCACAATTTCAGCTCCTGTCTCTGCAAAAGAAATATCTCATTTCTGAAATCACTGGAAAGTTAGGGAAGTTGAGTTTTTAATGGCACCCACCATACCTAAATACACATTTACCATTTCAGCCTTGTCTCTAAGGTAAAGTGAGGCTCATTAGAGCCCTTTTTCTAATTAGCTGTTGCAAACAGATTTTATTTTATAAATGCCTGAATGTAAAGTTATTTGTGTACCTAATTTATTTTTTATGTTACATTTATTTTTAAGTGTAATTCACTAAGGCTTAACATTTGTAATTCTTGCAGGGGCATTACAACCAACGATGCACATTTATTACAACTCCTTAAATTGCTGCATTTTATTTCCATATGCTTTTGAATTGCAATTGAGCTTGTTTCGTGCTCTTCCCATCGTTAAAGTGTATTTTTTTATTGTACATAAATGGTAAATAATTGATACCTGCCATCTGGTGCTAATCATCCCACCAGCCCTATGTCTCCACCTCGTCCTTTCATTCCTTGCTAGCTCTCCTTCATCAGCTCTTCCCCTTTCTTTCCCAGTTTTCTTTGCTTCTTCAACCCCTTTGCTCCTCTGAGGTGCTTGTGTTGTGGTGCCAAGAAATGCACCGCGTTTCACCTCTGCTCAACCCAAGCCCTCCTTTTCCTCTCTGATTCATTTCAGGGGAGAAAATTCTTCTGGGATGCTCATCTCACCCTTCCTGTCCAAGCTTCCCTCATCTCCATGGTCCAACTGGTCCCATCACACCCAGGGACCACTGAGGACCACCCTGTCCAGAGCCACTTTGTCCTGACTCCAGTGGGCTTTGCTGCATGACTCCTGTGGCACCCGTATGCCTCGCTGCTCTCTCAGGGGCGGTATCCCTGCCAGTATTTTCTCCTGTGTTAGCAGAATCTGCAAAGCTGTGCAAGATACAAACACTGAACTGCAGGGCTGGGTTTCCCTCAGTATAGACTGTACTGGAGAAAAGCAGCCGGGCATTACAGTGGTTAATGGCAAAAAACCTCAAGTGCTGGCTGATCCAGAGAGAAGCAACAAGCCAGAAGCCACTGTGACATGATGCTGTGACCACCTCCTGTCCTGTCAGGGAATAAAACAAAGTCCCTCTGACTCCTGAGGTTGCTCAGCAGTGAGTTACATGAACCACGTACACTAAACACTACATTTGCAAAGTATCCAGTTGCCAAAGCTGAAGGAGGGAAAGCCCAGAGCTGCCTACAAGCTGAGTGTGCTTTCCATGAGCAAAGCCATTTATTTACCTTAACCTGAATTCAATCTTTCCAGACATAAAAAAAAAACACCTTTTGGAGGCAGATTCTGGAGACGGAGAATTTCTGTCTAAATGGTAAAAGGTTCAGCAATGCAGTGAGTGACCAACAGCAAGGTTTTATGATGAGAAATGCTGGGGAAAATTAGTCACCAGCATATTAGCAGACCAGCAGATAATAACAGCTTGCTCTGTGCAGATATGTGACCATCCGTGCTGAGCTAATTGTTGATAAAATCCTAGGAGTTATAATTAGCTCCGGTGGGACTCCTCATGCTGCTAAACCAAGTGTGTGCCTCCCTGTTTGCAGGGGAGAGCTGCAGGACAGGGGGGTGGCCCAGTACCCACAGCGTGCAGGATGTGACCCATCAGTGCAGACCCCACTGGGCAGCACTTGCCCCAGAAGAGGGGAGGATGAGGATGCTTGCAGGGGTTGGAATAAATGAGCCAGTGTTTCATCCTTTTCTCTCTTTCCCACCTTTCCATGTGATGGTTAAATTGCCATTGCATGACAATTTTGCCCTTGCCAGAGCACAAGTCCTCCAGCTGCCTTTACTGCCTGCAGGACACAGAGGTTGTGGGAGGCTGTACCTTTCCATCTGACTGTCCTAAGCACTCCATGACAGGAACAGATGCACAACTACTCCTCTCTGCTCTGGGCAGACAGTTGCATGTGGTGCCCAACCCCTCCAGCAGCCCCTGCACAGCTCTGGCAGTGTCCCCAGGGATGGGGCAGAGATGGCCTCGGTCCCCCTATAGGGCAGGTACCAGTGGCACTTCTGTGGCTTTTTGCCTCTCCCTCAGCACATACGTGTGGCCAAGCTGGGCTGATGTCCCTATGAAAACAAAGACCCTGCATGGCCACGGCAGGTGCCAGCCTGCAGGGAATGCTGGGGGGCACTGGACTCTGCAGCAGCAAAGAGGGGCAGCAAAGGGGCCTCAGTGGGAGGGAGGAGGTGTGAGGAGAGTGGTGGGAGGTGGCAGGAGGGCAGCAAGGTGGGGAAGCTCTGTGAGCTGGTGGTGGGGCTCAGGTAGCCCAAGCTCCGTAAAGGGGAGGTTGCTGCTGGTTGGGGTGGTAGTCAGCAGATTTTGCCTCTAAATATTGATGACTGGTGGTCCTAGGAGATGGGTAATGAGCTGAAAGCTAAAGACACCCCTCCTGATGGACTGATGCCTGCAGTGCCTTTAGTAATGAACCTTTCCATACTGCCTGTATTTCAGTGCACAGGGAACATCCCTACCAAACGTGCCTCGAGCAACTGATGCTCAGGGAGATGCAAATGGGCCTTACACTGTCCTGAAACCCCCTTTTTTTGCAATCTTGCTTCACTGGGGGAGCAATCGATCAATAATTAAAACACAGGATAATTAAAATTTCTTTAAAACCTTAGCTGAGTCCTCAAAGTGAAATATGTTGGTTTCTGCACTAGCTACCCTGTTTGTCCTGATTTTGTGACCTTCCCCCAAGCACAGTGACCTGCCCACGGTGCCTTGCTGATGCACGGAGCTGGAGATGGCAGCCGTGGGAGCACAGCCTGCCCCTGGCTCCCTCTGGGGCTCTGAAACATTTCCAGCTCTGGTTGCATCATTTGCAGCATGGCTGTGTCGTGATGTGCTCATGTGTGGGCATGCCAGCTTTTGTTTGGAAAAAGGAAAAATCTACTTACATCCACCAGAAAGTGGAAGCCCCAGGTCCCCTTGCAGCTGAGCAAGGCACTGACCAGATGTGAGCAAGAATCACTGTGACAGTCCAAAATCCCATTAAGTCCCACTGTGATGGAGGAAGACTAAAGGTCTCTTACCTGCTTCCTGACAGGTAAAAGGTGACCATCATAAGAGGTGAACCTGTGAGCTGGGCCCTTTTATGTTCATAAATCTAATAATAACAATAAAATGACAGTTTTCCTACAGAAAATACAGACTTTTTACAGGCACCTAAATGTTAAAACACACCAAGCAGATTTTGAAACCAGACTGTCCCCCACTCCTGGCAGAGCAGAACCACCCTGCCCATGAACACTTTCTTGGGTGCATTCTGCCTCTGAAACACTCCAGCAAAATAGCATTCATTAGTTATGGGGAATTTCAGGGAACCCACTACTGGATCCAACACAGAATCATAGAATCATTAAGGTTGGGAACTACTTTCAAAATCATCAAGTCCAACCTTCTACCAAATATTATCAGGACCACTAAACCATGTCCTGAAGTACCACATCTAGATGTTTTTTAAACACCTCCAAGGATGGTGATTCCACCACCTCCCTGGGCAGCACAAGTGCTTAATAGTAAGTAGTGGGGTCTGCACCCAGCACTGGGGAGGGCAGAAATGTTCTTTCACTCCCCAGAGTCTTTGTCACAAGTCTTGGCAGCTCTTTCTAAGATTTTCCTGAAAACTAGCTGTCTTGTGGGATTTAAAAATGCTGCTGCATCAACAGCTGTGCTGGTGGGAGAGGGACACGGCTCTGACATTTCCAGGTTGCCCAAGCAAGACAACTCCTGAATGTAACATTGCCTGGTTGCTAATGTTGCCTGCCAGACCACATCCCCCACATGCCCTGGGCATGCAGGGGAGCAAGCTGCACGGTGGGGGGGCTGCTGCCCTCCTCCAGCCTCTCACCCACAAGCCCATCCCTGCAGGCTCTCCTCATGGGAGCCCATGTCCCAAATGCCCATCCTTGATGCCCCACAGCCTCTGCATCTCTGAAAGCCAGGAGCATCTGAAGAAACGGCTGCTGATGCCAAGGCTGATGGTGCCCAGAGCTGGCACCGAGACTGTGGATGCCTCCCAATCCTCCCACGCCCCTCATCCAGGCTTCGAGGCTGGCAGCAGTACCCACCAGCTTCACAGTGTGCCACGGTGGTGTTTGTGGGGGGGGAATGTGGCGGCTCCCAGGCCTGAATTTTCTCACTTGTGTCTGATGGTCTAATTATTAGTGATTGACATTTCTGGAGTTTTCGGAGCACTTTAGGGGAAGAGCAGAGTGTGGGAAGAGGAATATGTTGACAACTTTTTCACATAATCCTTTCCAGCCCCCTCATTTTTCAGGCAGCCATGGAACGTGTCCAAATATCTGGGATTTTTATGAAATGGAAAGCAAGGGGACCCAAAACCCTTTGAAAAAAATAGAAGGAAAAAAAAAGCAAATAGCCATTTCTCTCTTCTCCAGCTCCTGTGCCACATGGCTGCAGTAGGCATCCAAGGGAGGTTGGTGGTGATATGGGGAGGCTGCCTGGGCCCTTGCTCCCAGCCCAATGCCAGGGCAGCTCTCCCAGCCCTGTGACACAATGTGGGCATCCTGCTTGGGTGCTCAGGTGGTGTTTGGTGTGAGCTTCTTCCCCTCCCTCCACAGCCTGCCATAATAAAGTCCCATAATAAAAGAGTATTTATATGACCATCCTCTGCTCACAGCAAGAGCCACATGGCGTTCTCAGTCCTTTTAGAAGGGAGGGGACCCGTGGATTTGGCCCTGCACTCCTGTGTGTTGAGCTGTCTCGAGCAGGGTTTTGAGAGCCATAGCTGCTGGTGTGTATTTATACTAAGCCCCGAGTGAAAACCTGCTGGGAGCTGCACTTTAGCACATGCTGTTCAGGATCCCCAGAGGGCTTCAAGCAGGTTTGTCACAAGAAAAAAAAATTATCACAAATCCGAGCACTTTGTATTAACAAGTAACAATCCGCTTTAGCTTAACTGAACTGAAGTAAGCAATTTGTCTTACACGTGCTATAGAGATGCGTTTAAAGGTGGTTACAAGGGACAAAAGATTGTATTCTGGATGCATGATCACTGACATGTGCAATAGCTACCTCAGCTGCTCTAAATGCATTTGCACACATTTAACCACGACTGCTGGAGGTAACATATTGTATTATATATTATATTATGTACAGTGCAAACCGGTGTACAGTAAATCCCTAACTAGCAAGCTGAATTTTAAACTGGCATCACATTTTCCTTGGAAATGGCAACCCAAACTGCCTGTGTGGCTGGGAGGCATCACTGCAGCCTCAGTGCCACAGCTGCTGGCGCCGGGCAGCGTCGCCAGTACGGCGACAGCTCCTAAAGACGCTCCCATTGCGTGCTAATGCTGTGAAGGTACAAGCCAGACACAGCTGGAGCTCTGGCTCCTAGGAGATACTCAAAACTCAGCCTGCAAACACATGGTCTTTGTACTTACCCCGGGCAGCTTGCTTAGACTTTAGGCTTCCTGGGTTTTGAATTGACTTTGCCTTTTGAGTGGGAGTTTTAAGCAAAAAAAAAAGACCCAGTAGGTTGAAAGCAAAGGAGCTGGATTTGCTGACTAACCATTTAGATTTGAGGTGAGTGTGGGAAATACCTCCAGGAAAAGAAAAGCCTCTGCTTTGTGAGCAGCTCATCGTCAGTCTGCAGCAGCACACATTTAAAATGGATCCTGATACCTGCCGTCCCCAGTTTAAGATTATTAATGTTACTTAACCTAAACAAGACTGGACAGGAGGATTTGCCCCCAGCATGGATTAGTGAGTCAGGAGAACACTGAAATTCAGCAGAAATCCTCTTAGTCGTTTTTATCAGGGGTAGATTTTCACAACTGAATCTCAACTGCCAATTTGCGTGGATAATCTCAGATTAGTTTTAGTCCACAGTTTTGTCGGGTTTTTTTTGTTTCCCCTCCCAAATAAGCACACTTTTGCAGTGACAAAGGAGACAACGATTCTTTAGGAGAACGGCTGTGACATCTAAATAACAATGATAAAAAAAGTCCATCTAAAACCAAGCAGCTTGGTGCTTTTGGCTCCCCCCTCCTCACCATGCATTATTCATGGTAGACAACAGGACCAAATGTGTATGCTCCCTGCGCAATTACCAGGAGAACACATTCAAAGACATATGCTAGTGCCTCTTAGTGAAAGGAGATGTGCAAGTACCCATTATTTACTAGGCACTGTTATAAAATCTGCAAGTTTGACTCCAAGGTTGCAGCTTAATTGACTCCCCCTGGTAGCTCTTGTCATCCATCTAATTCAAGCCATGCAAAAGCCTGGTTGTTGTTTTGTGTGTGTACAATATGCTGGCTGCTTTGGCACATGCTGGTGGAAAAAATGTGGTTTGCATGAATTAGCCTTTTTTATAGCAAGGAGAGTGGCTGAATGACAGGGCTTCTGAGGAGGATGTAAAACTTCAGCTCTTCACTCAAAGGAAATAATCACTGAGGTTGTCTGCGTTATCATCACGGTTGCCTTTGGCCCTGATCCTCCCAAGCACAGAATCCTCAATAAGGATCATCAGATCAGTTTATTGCCTTCTTGATCCAATAAATCTATTTCCTGTGAGAATACCCTTCTGTGGGATTTATTTAAATCAGCCTCCTCAAAATCATCTCTGCAAACTTCTTTCCTCTTCCTCCCACACTTGGAGTGCCATAAGCTGCAGGGATCTCTGCACTGATTCCTTCCCATATCCCCTTCCCAGGAAGGCAGTAACCTCTGTGCACATGGAAATAATAATGACTGAATGTCATACAGTCCAGCTCTTGCTCTCCCCGAAGGGTGTCCCCCAGAGACGCATGCACTTTAGAAATGATGTACTGACAGGGTGGTGGCACAGGGGCAATACCAAAAGCACCAGAGGAGGGTGTTTTCCTCTGTCCCCTTTCATGGTCAAGATGGAAAAATCTGAGGTTATTTATATTTTATAGAGGCATTTGACTTCCATGCTACGACCACTGCCAGAAAAGAGAGCCATGAGTGGGACAGGGAGAGCAGTGGCTAACTGGCCATCCATCCCCATAGCAGATGACAAAACTTCCCTGAGTAGACGGTGATGCTGACAGGCATCACTGAGGCAGTGACTGCAATGAAAGAGAGCAGCAGAGGCCTTGCTGTGTCACCTGTGCCAGATATTGGCCTGTTCTAGGACCTGCCCTGGACATGAAAGGAGACTGCAACAGCACCAGGATAAAACCTGTCTGGGAGAAGCTTCCTCGTGTTGCTGAGGGATGTGCCAGGGCAGCCTTTTTTCTGGCACCCTCATCAGGACCAGCAGCAAGGCATTGCCTGTTCATTGCTGCACCTCATCATGGTTTATCCATGGGTCCTCTCCCCTTTGCCCTCCTGCTCAGTCTTGTGTTTCCCCTGGGCTGCTGTCTGTTGGGAGAGTCGTCCTCTGGCAATGCTGGCATGGCAGAGCTCAGGTAGCCTATGGCACCTGGCTTTCCTCAGGTGGGATGATGGAAAAAAGCAGCAGCAGATGTGCTAAGGTGGAAACGTGACACCTCTTTCCTTTTAAAGTGCAAATACCCCCAAAAAGGAAGGTCAACACCTAAACCAAGTTTGGGGATGACAGCATCATGCTGTTCCTTAGCCAGTCAAATCAATGTAAGAATCTGTATGGAAGCACTTAAGTGAATTTTGAATAAGAACAAATACAATTAAACAGGCATCTTTTGGTGAATTTGTGTGAAATACACACACCTTTTCAAAGCAGCCCTGCTCTCTGCAGTGCTTTGGGAAGTAAAGCATCACATCCAGCTTGCCTAGATGGGGAGGAGTGACAGAAGCGTCAATCTGGTGCTTTCTATGTGAATCCTTAATGTAGACATGCTGCAGCATGGCAAAAGGGAATTGACTTCACTGCAAATGAAGCAAGGCCTTAAGTGCTTTGTTGAACAACAGCCGAGCTCTTTGGTATTGAACAACAGTGACAAAAGAAATAAAGAAGCAAGCCATGATAGCCTGATGTGGTCGCAGTGGAGTAGCTGCTCTGATGGTTGCTGCCGTGTGAGATGACATGTGAATATGATCTGTCTCTGCACATTGATGCATTGCTTTCACCAGAAAGTTTAAAAACCTTGAAGACTTGGCAATTAAGAGGACCTCTAATTGAAGCAGAACAACGGTAGCATTTTAAGTGCCGTGCAGCTTCCCTCCAGAGCATCGTGGTCTAGCAGAAATCCAAGGTTTTTACAAGCAGGTTTAAAAGTAGATTTTTAGAATCCTACAGAAGCCATGCCATGTGTGTGCTTTGCCTCGAGGAGCAGTATGTATCCCTGGGAAAGGGATTAGTTACTCTACAACACCAAGGCCACACGCATGGCTAGAAATGACATGCTGCTTTCATGGGTGACATCTTGCCCTGGCACCTACTGTGTTGGAGGACAGGGGAACCAATTGCAAGCACCAGGCAATTTAAAATGCATTAAAACATGGTCTGAATCTCCCAGAGTTGTGACTCCTTAAAATAAAACATTGGCTGCTAATGATTAGGGGCTGGGCAGGGACCAAAAAACCCACTGGTGTTGGGCAGGCTGGGATAGTGGTATTCTGATGTGCCCTATGGAGGTGCTGCAGAAGTTCAAGTTGCATCAAAGAAATGAACAGAACCAGAGGATAGAATACTCATTCCCATTACCAGGTTTATCCTTCCCAATGCCTTCCTGGGTGGCATTGACACAGCTCTCTTCAGGGAAGGAATGTTCATTCCTCCTATAGCTGGGAAGAGAAACACTCCAGGTAATGCTTAATGATAAATATGTGGTAATAAAAGGGATTACAGCAGCAGTCTCATTTCAGCACAGAGTAACTGTAATGCTGTGTGTATATGAACCCTTCAAGGAAAGTGGGAGATACAGATGTTGGAAGCAGTGCCAGTGTCTCCTGTGATGGGTGCTAGGGCTCATGTTGGGCAGGAGCTGCTGACAAAATGTATCTTATAATATATTAATATTTTATAATTCCTTTCATTACTGAGAGCCCCCAAATTTGCCACAGCAGATAATCCTGCTAATAAACCAAATCAAAGATTTGTGAGCAAAAACCACATGCTATTTAGGGAGCTGCACTATATGGGATCAATGTATTGAAAGAGCACTCCCCCAACCCCTGTCCACTTCCCATTTCAAGGGAGGTGACATGCAAAGACCAGCCGTGATGTTATTTTCCATTGCTAATTATCTGCTGATCCTGGGCTGGATGGCACAAGAGACACAAATGACACTATCCCTTCCCCAAGGAGCTGAGGACCAATGCACAGAGGGAACACCAAGGACAGAAGAGGAGGTTCCTGCTGTGCAGTCTGTGCAAGGCACCAAACCTGGGCTAAAGGCACAAATGCCTTTTAGGAACAAGCATGCAAAAAAATGGTGGGCAGGTGCCTGGCACAAAGGGGAGAGGATGCATCAAACAACAAATGAAGAGAGACCTTTTCCTCTCCCCAAGAGTTGTATCAGGAATTTTAATCTAAAACCGTATGAAGCTAACCCCCCTCATCAGGATATTTTCTCCTCTTATTTTTGCAGAAAACCCCAATCTCAGGTGCTCCTGTCTGCAGTTGGTTTCTGCTGTGTATTTCAAAATAAGGTCTTGGTCTTTCTTGATGGGAAGCAGCACCGTGGCAGCCTGATGCTCTGCCACTGGAAGGACCTATTAGATAATTGACTGTATTCCCTGCCAAGGCAGGAGGTAGTCTCCTGACAGAGACTGTAACAGACATTAAACATACTGCTCTTGATCTCAGAAAAAAAAAAAAAAAAAAGGCCACTGGAGTGATTTTTTTTTAACCCACTAAGTAAAAGCTTTCTAGCTAATATTAATAGGTTTTATCTGATGAAAATGGTTCATTCATCAGGGAAGGGCTTTTCTTTTTTCTCCCCCATTAAACTTTCGAATAAATGTTTTAATTTTTTTAAGCTGTCATTGATTTTTTTTTTTGTAAGCAAAAATGGACATGTTCAAGTAGAAAAAAAAAATCCATTTCATTGTAAACCAATTTTCATTTAAGAAAACATTTCAACAAACAATTTCCCATTTGGTCTTGTGGCATCCTCCTTATCCCACTGTTTTATGGGTCAAAATGATACTGGAGATTGATAAAAACAACAAAAAAAAAGTGAGCTTGTTTTAGTAGTAATTGGAACTTTTATATTTGTTTTGGACAGATTTGTCTTGCTGCTTACTTCTTCTTCTGTCAGGTCAAGAGATGAATGCCCTTGGGTGTCAAGCCAAGGAGATTTGTCCCCCCATCTCTTCCCATTTCTAAATGACCATGGAGTAAGACCTGTATTTGGGTGGGCAGGCACCAGTACCACCACCACAGGTTATGACCAACAAGTAATTCCCCTATTAAAACCAATCCCTTTGCTGAAATGCTGCTTGTCCCACACCCCCAAAAGCCTTGGTGCCCTCAGCCTTGCCCTACTCCCACCTTCCATGACTGAGTGGGATGTGGAATGGGTGGACTCCCTGCAAGGTCTTGCTCCCTCCAGCTTGGAAACATGGTGTCACCAGCATAATAATATAATGATAATGTCACCCACTGGGCTTTTGGGTATTGTAGTAGCCTCTGGGTGCCAGAAATACCATCATTGCTGGTGATGCCAGTACCACGCCTTTCAGCCCCGTGTGCCTTACGGCCTCGTTAACCCCAGGTTATGTACAGCCAGGGCCATGGATGTGCCAGTCTCCATCGGCCAGGGCTTCCCGCTGCCAGCTCGGCACCTCTGCCGGCAGCCTCACACGTATTTTGCAGTCGTCTCCGTTTGGTATCCATTGAAGAAAAAGAGGGAAAAGGTGAAAAGCAGGAAAGCGGGCTCCCGCATTGTTCGGCTCCGAAGGAGGGAGGGGAGCTGCTGCTAGAGCCCGCAGGGGCACCGTCTGCCATGAGTCAGCAACCAGCCAGATTTACTGCCGATTGATTAAATTAACATTTGTTACAAGCCAGGGAATGGAGGAAGGGGGGGGGGGGGGAAAAACCTCTTTCCGGACTGTGATTTATTTATACCCGGGAAGCCCCCCCCCCCGGCCGGGGGCGGGCAGCAGCGAGGCGAGCTGCAAGTGCCCACGCGTGGGGAGAGGCTGGGTGCGCTCCTGAGGCACCTCCTGTCCCCTGACAAATTACAGCAGCGCGGGGTG